>CALNHX010002575.1:0-174375 GCA_940337035.1 Agriotes lineatus | reverse complement strand
AAAAATCTATATATTTAAAACGTGAAGCGTTTTCTTTCGACATCTATTTTGAGACTTCCACCGGGCCGATTTCGATAATTCTTTTTTTAAATGAAAGCCTTTACCGTGTAGATGTGCACAAAAGTCCTAAATTGCAAATAAATTGGAAATTTTTAGAGAAAAACCATCATATTGTAGCTCTCAAGTGGTTGCAGCCGGCCATGCAGTAGCAGTAAACCAGGTATATTCTCACAGTCAGCCTGCGGCGTTCTGCCGATAAATGTAATGGGCTACTGTCACTACTAAATGTTTATTTGAAATCAACGGTCTGCTGATTCGTGAGACAAACGTCAAAATACATGTAAAATGACAGTTAAAGCAAATCGGTATTGCTCAGATGCTGTAAGGTGTTTCTTCTGCTCATTATAATTATGTGGATGTGCTTATTTACACACTGCCTCATTGCATTCCCTGTTGGTACAAGCATACGTATATTGTTAAAACGTCTTTCGACGTTGTCCGACACCTGTTTTCCATACTCTTCCATCCTCACAGTTTCTTTCGTGTAAGTTGCATTCAGTCATCGCTTTTGTAATCTATTGTTTCAAAATTCTATTCGGACTTCTTCTAGCTCTTCTTTGTGGCACCCTTCCCATTTTCTCTGTGCGCCTAGCATGTGTGATGATAGCTAATAAATCACAAAGACAAACTCTGAATAAAGTAGGAATATATAATATTCGTCACAACCAGTATTGCTATGGTCAAGTGTATGTAGCAATGTCACGTGCGAGTAGTTTTGAAAACTTAAAAATTCAAATTTTACCGGATGGATAGTGCCATACGTTAAACATTGTCTACAAAGAAGTTTTGTAAATTGCAAGATTTTTTCAAAGGAGACCATTAGTGGTTTTTTATTTACTGTGGTTTTATCAGCTCGACGATGATATTTAAATGGCGGTTGCTCTCAAGACAAATACGTGTTATAATAGTGATTTTTAAAAATGCAGTATCAGTACAATAAGGACATATTGTCTTGAATTTACATAAGGGTTCACCTGAGAGGATATTCCAAGAACAGTTTTCCAAACTTAACTTGAAACTCGGCAACGAAAACCTATGTCAAGGCTTGACAGATATCGCCAGCCCCACTAACATAATATGTATATTCCGACATCAAGAACATAACAGCAAACTCTGTGTCCTGGCTTCGTAGAAGGGCGAGTATCACTCTGAAGAATGATAAATCAACAACACACACCTCGGAGCCTTTCATTCGGAGGAAAAGATCTAGCAATCGATTAACACTGTGGTGGAGGCAGATGATAGTGCACTACCACGTTGAGTTTCTCTACACTCTCGACCCTCCCGGACTTCTTCCAAATCGCTTGCCTTTGAAAGTTAGAACACTTATACTATTGAGAAACGTGAAGACTTCCAAATGCTACTGCAGGTGAAAGCTTCGCATCGTAACGTCACTGAGGATAAAATGTTTATAGGTTTTGGAGAAGGGGAGACAGTCTTCATTCCTCAAATAACTCTTATTCTCTCAGACTATTCTTTTCAATGTAACAGACTGCAATTTCCCGTAACAACCTGCTTTGCCATGACAATCACTAAGGTGCAGGGACAGACGCTGAATCAGGCTGGGGTCGACTTGAGAGAGGACTGTTTTTTTTCTCGATCAACTTTATCTAGACTGTTTAGGGATCAGTTTTCCAAACAACTTAGTGGTGCTCAAACCAGAAGGAAAAACATTAAATATCGTTTACAAAGAAGTGCTTTTACCCTCTATTCGACGAGATTGACTTCTACTTCACAGATCGTTATATAATAGAATATGGGGAAGGTAAGAAGTTGTAATTCGCCATATTAGTTCTTTCTACAAGTAGGGTCAAACCATTTTCAGGGCTTTTCGAAATTCATTCTTCCAAATGAGCTAAATGTGGTATAGGCTACCTGTTTTTGTAAAGGTCTACAATGAGGAAACTGCTTCATGTGGGAAGCTGAAATTCGACATATTAGTTCGTTTTACAAATCAGATCAAGTAAATGTCAAGGTTTTGCAGAATTCATACCCGAAAGGGGTTAAATGGGGCAAATATGTTTTTCTAAATATAGCTCCAAGGAAACTACTACAAGTATAGGATGATAAAATTGAGCATATTAGAACATTTTTCAAATCGGGTCAAATCAGTTTTAGGGTTTTGGAGAATTCATCTCCGAAAGGGGTTAAATGAAACAAATCTGTTTGTCGAAATATCGCCATGGGAGAACTACTACAGGCAGTAATCGGAAATAATTTTTAGAGTTTTTCGAAATACATCTCTTCAAACTGGTTAAATAGACCAGAGGTGTTCTTCTAAATATAGCCACAAAATAATTATTACAGGCAGGAAATTGAAATTCGGCATATTCGCTTTACAAATTAGGTCAAATCAATTTCAGGCTTTTCGAAATTAACTCCCGAAAGGATTAAATGGGGTAGATATGTTTTTCTAAAGATCGCCATAATACGGTAACTGCTTCAAGTTGAAAATTGATTCGGCACAGTAGTTCGGTTTACACATCGAGTCAAGCCAGTTCGTTTTACACATCGAGTTAAGCCATTTTCAGGGTTTTTCGAAATATATCCTCTCAAAGGGATTAAATGGGGTAGATGTGTTTTTCTAAAGATCGTCACGAGATAGATACAGGTAGGAAGTCGAAATTCCGTATATTAGTTCATTTTACAAATCATGCCAAACCGTTTTCATGGTTTTGCAGAATGCATCTCCTCAAAAGAGTTAAATGAGATAGATTTGTTGTTTAAAGATTACCTTAACGAGCGAACTACTACAGATAGAAAGTTGAAATTTTGCATATTAGATCGTCTTACAAATAGACCAAATCATTTCCAGGGATTTCTGGAATTCACTCCCAAAGGGTGTTACGGTGTAACTGATCTCTTAGCGGCTGATACTGTGTGAACAAACCTTTAGTGCCGATATTCGGTTCCCGCCCATCGAAATTTGTTAGGTTGGCGATTATTTTTTTTGTGGTGCTCGGATTTTGCAAACTCATGGCACTTCGGCCTTTGTCTCATTTTTACAGCGAAGCTAGCAGCTTGCACGGATTTTCGCTTTCTATAATCCGATGGGGAGTTAGTTTGCTTTTGATTATTTGTGTGCCCCATGCAGTTTGGCGGAGTTTTGGTTTACAAGCGAATATTTGGACATTTAAGTCCGCGCCGATTGGCGGATTTAGTTGCCGATATTCTTGGGGCGAGTTAAGTTGGAGTTTTGTCCACTCTCGCGTGAATCGCAACAAAATTATATCTCTCTTGCCTGAATATGAAAAGCAATATTTGAGTGTAAATACAATTGTATCACATAATGACAACACTTTATAATTTTCTATGGAATTAATAGATTCGTTAAATTTCAGTGGCATATATCCACATTGCTTAACACTAAAAATATATCAATAGATATTCTTTTGAAAAGTTTAAATGTATCTACTGGTTTAATAGATGAGATAATATTAATGGTACGCAATTTATTTATAACTGCTTAGATTTAGTATTAAATGGACAAGCCACAAGCCAGGCAGAAGAGTATTATTACTGTGTATAGATCAATACATTCTAATATTGCGCTACCTTTTTTTGCCTTCGGAAAAGAAAATTTTCAGTGCACCTATCATTTGTGATAACAATTCATAAATCACAAGAACAAACTATGGATAAAGTGGGAACATATCGTATTTGCCACAACCAGTATTTAGCTATGTTCAAGTATATGTAGCAATATCACGTGTGAGTAGTTTTAAAAACTTAAACATTTAAATTTTACCTAATGGATCCTGCCACCGGTTGCAAAATATTTTGCAACGGGTCCACTAGTATGTATTACTATTTGCAATTTATTATGTTAATGCTTCATTTAATTTAACTAAATGAAAGTAATTCTTACCCAGTTTTTTCAATAAAAATAACACTAGCTGACATGATTTTTCTAACAAAGGTAATATCGTAGTAATGTAGTTAATTAGTCATATTTAATTATGGGTATGGACATAAAAATATTCAATCACGTCGCGTTTTTGAGTTATTCGTGTATTTGCATTAACATTCGTAAGAAGGAATACACTGTATCATATCATTGTAGTTTCAAATCAATTTTTGTTTAGCTTCTAGAAGTGGGCTGCTAAAATGTTGTTCGACTATCAAACAAATGCCTATCGGTCTCTTGCTGTCACATTAATTGTGTATTTGTCAGTGTATAACTTTTCTTCGAAGTTTTCTGTTCTGTGAGCTTTTAATAGCGTTAGATATGGAAAGACGTATTTGTGTCCATTTGCCGAATAGTTTTTGTTATGTATGTGGAAAATATACAAAAAATTGCAACGGAGGCCTATTACAAATACAGTAAAGTTAGCGTATCATCAATACTTTGGCTGCCGGTTGGGCAACCAGGATAAGAGTTGGGCTCCTCATTCCTGTTGCATTACATGTTATGTCAATTTAACGCAATGGTATAAAGGAAACAATGTTTTTATGCCTTTTGGCATACCTACAAAATGGCATGAATCAGCAAATCACATAAGTGACTGCTATTTTTGCCTAACTAAGGTTTCTGGTTTTTCGAAGAGAAATAAAAATGACATACAATATCCAGACGCCCCATCAGTAATAAAGCCAGTTCTCCATGGTCCCGATCTACCTTTTCCTAATCCAATCTCTACTCAAGTTGATGATCAGCTCTGGGAGAAAGTTGAGTCAGAGACTAACGAAAATCCTGAAGTTTCTTCTGAATCAGGGTATATACCTGAAGATTCTTCAGTGCCACATAAAATAACCCAACCAGAACTAAACGATTTAGTGAGCGATTTAAACTTAACGAAAGAACAGGCTCAATTACTGGGTTCTAGACTGCAAGAGTGGTCTTCTTGATAAGTCTACCAGAATTTCAATATTTAAAAGAAGACATGAAAAACTGAGTACGTTTTATGAAATGAGAAATTCTCTTTGTGTTTGTACGAACATTGATGGCTTGATGACAGAAATTGGATTTCAACACCAAGTTAACGAATGGCGCTTATTTATTGATTCCTCTAAGACGAGCTTGAAAGCCGTTTTGCTACATAATGGTAACAAAAGGCCTTCCATTCCTGTTGCTCATGCCGTTGATTTAAAGGAGACTTACGAAAGTATGAGTACCATTAGCTATGAAAAATATCAGTGGCAAATCTGCGGTGATCTGAAAGTAATTGGTCTACTTTTAGGATTGCAAGGCGGTTTTACAAAATACTGTTGTTTCTTGTGCCTGTGGGATAGCCGAGCGGTACACCAGCACTACAGCACAAAGAACTGGCCTCCCAGAGAGAATTTTGTACCAGGAAAGGACAATGTGAAGCATCCGCCTTTAGTTCAACCTCATTTGGTATTGCTCCCACCACTCCATATAAAGTTAGGGTTGATGAAACAATTTGTAAAGGCTTTAAATAAGGACAATGAGTCTTTTATATACTTGAAAAATAAATTTCCCAAATTAAGTGAGGCAAAAATCCGCGAAGGCATATTTGTTGGTCCCCAAATCAGAAAACTGTTATGAGATCAAACTTTTATTGACAAACTTAATAAAGAGGAATTAGCTGCCTGGAAATCGTTCAAGGATTTCTTGGTAATACAAGAGACGATAACTACGCCAGAATTGTCGAATTTGGGATGTCGATTGTCTTTAAAAGTTCATTTTTTATATTCACATCTTGAATTTTTTCCGGAAAATTTGAGCGCGGTGAGCGATGAGCAAGGAGAACGTTTCCACCAAGATATAAGTACGATGGAAAAACGGTACCAAGGTCGATGGGATCCGAATATGATGGGAGACTTCTGCTGGTTTCTGCAGAAAGAAGATTATAGTGTCTACAAATGAAAAAAAAATTTTTTAAATGATCTCAAATTTTTGTTTCCATTGTATCATTTTAGATTTAGTTTTTGTATTTTCTTCATTAAATAATTTTCCAATTAAATTTAAAATTTAATAAAAGCTAATTGTATAACCAGTGTACTCTAGAAATATATGATTACATATAGAATATTAAAAAAAAAACTTGACGTGATAGAAACTTTTTGTGGTTATTTTCATCATTTTATAAGTACATGTGATCGAGAGATGCTATTTTAATTCATGTTAGAGAGAAAAGTTTTAAAAATGGCTGCTAGTGTAATATGTGCATATTTATGTATTAATGTTTATAGTTTAATTCATTTGTATAAAGTGATTAAACAAATGAATGTGGATATTTTGTGTTCAAGGATATTTCTATGATATTTCTAATAGGTAATAAAAATACTCCCTGAAAATAAAGCTTGACTATACCATAATTTGTTTCCAAATACCATAAAATTGTTTGCTTGTTTGTTGTTAATGGACAAGGTCTAGGCATGCAGAGTACCAGGTACCTTAGACACCGACTGCTTTGGTCATATGGTCAAAGTCCTACTTAGAATTTTGCCGAGACTAAGGAGTTCCAACCCTAGCAAGGGATCTTTTACATGCTACACATCGTAGTAACATGGGACCCACGGCTTTACATCACTTCCGAATGATGGCATTCTTATCTGTAGAGGCTTTCATCTGCATTTTTTTATTTTTGAAAACCTCACCGGGACCGGGAATCGAACTCGCGACCCTTAGATCAGTAGTCAGAATGCTTACCACTGACCTACCGACCCCGGCCCATAAAATTGATGTTGCTACTACCATAATTTATAACTGAACATCTGGCAACGCTCTGCGAATTTATATGAGCATTCAATATTTGGCTTTAGTATAGATGTAACGTCCGATGTATCACAGGTACGTCGAATATATTGGAAGTTCTTAATTGTGTTTATTAATTGTTTTTCTACCCTTACGAATCTCTACAAAGTAGTGATATTTCTGATTTATTAAATGGTTCATAATACAACACCGCATATCGACGTTTGAACTCGAGGCTCTTTCTTTAACACTTTTTTTAAATTTTTTGTTACATTTTGCACATTTTTTGTATATATTTGTTTTCTTATAATTATGAATGAAAGTAATGACTTCTTTAAAGTATCTCATTTGAATGTACGCTTTCTGCTGCCAAAAATAGATAATATTAGACATATAATTAATGAATATGACTTTACAATTTTCTCTTTATCAGAAACATGGTTATCTAATACTGTTGATTATAATTATTTAACTGTAAATGATTTTACATTAACCCTTGTGTCTATGCGAAATTTTTCATACGCTAGTCTATACCCGGGGCACCCGGGTACCCACCTCCATTTTAGACGAGTGCGATATGCTGCGCACGCAGTTACACAGAGCATTACTTTCTGCTTGTCATCGGCAGCTGGTAGACGTATAGTTTAAGTGTTTTAAGTGTGTAGTTTTATCTAAGTGTATTACAATGAGTAGAAAAGCAGAAGATTTTAGACGGTAAGTTGTTGTATATACAGTTCGTTGTAGTTGTATAAATACTATTAATTTCTGTAATTTTTTAGGATGACTTATGAGCAACAACAAGCGTACTTGAATGAATTGCTCAACGAGTCTGTTGCAGAGATTGACGAAAGTACTGAATTCTGTGAATCTGACGAAGAATACGTTCCAGAAAACCAAGCAGGTGATGCATCAGATATTGATGACGTGTTAGAAGATGTCAATAATCATATAGAGTTGAACGACGAAGATCTAAGCAGTGATGACGAAACAGGTGAACTTCAAGAAACAAGTAATTCTACTGATAACGTATTGTTAGGCAAAGATAAAATGGAATGGCACCGAACACCACCAAATGCAACTAGAACAATGAAGCACAACATACTTCGCCAAAAGGCTGGTCCAGTGCGGTCAACTGAAACTCTTACTGTGTATGATACTTTCAAGTGTATATTTAGTAGTGTCATGTGTGACGTAATCATTCGTGAAACGAACAGAAAAGCCAATCGAGTTTATGCGAAATATAATAGTAAAAACCCCACAAAGGTTCCAAAGGTGTGGCAACCCATTACAGCAGAGGAGTTTGACGCTTTTCTGGGTATTCTTATTACTGCAGGTGTGCATCATTCTAATTCTGAACATACAAAAGAGTTATGGAAACTTGATTCTTACCCCCTGTATAGAGCAAGTATGGGTTTGAATCGTTTTTGGAGCGTAAATAGGTTTTTGCGATTTGATAACGAGAATACTCGCACTGAATGTCTGGAAAACGATAAAGCCGCTGCTATATCAGACATTTTCAACCTTTTGAATGCGAATTTACGTAAGCACTATATACCATCACAGTGTTTGACCGTAGATGAGCAACTATTTCCATTTAGAGGGAGAACACGATTTACGCAGTACATGCCATCTAAACCGGCAAAGTATGGCATCAAGGTTTGGTGGATCTGTGACTCTTACAGTTCATATCCTTTGAGTGGGCAAATATATACAGGGAAATCTGCAAGTGGACGTGAGGTAAACCAAGGAGAACGCGTTGTAAAAGATTTAAGCTATCAATTCAAAGGATCAGGTCGAAATATTACTATGGATAATTTCTTTACGACTCTCCCGCTAGCCCGCCTTATGATGTCTTGGAACTTATCGACTGTTGGTACTCTAAAAAAAAAACAAATCATATATTCCAACTGAAATGCTTCCTTCGTCGTCACGTGAACCCGAATCATCGTTATTTGGATTTAGTATAGACAATGTCACAATTTGTTCTTTTGTTCCAAAGAAGAACAAAAGTGTAATACTGTTATCCACCATGCATAACGATAATGCTGTAGGTGGTAGCAAAAACAAACCTGAAATGATTCAGTATTACAATAAAACAAAAAGTGGAGTTGACAATATGGATAAAATGATTTCGCATTATTCTACAAAAAGAAGGGCTCTGAGGTGGCCAGTGGCATTTTTTTATAATATGCTAGATATAGCATGTTTGGCAGCCTTTATAATTTATAGCAAGAACAATCCACAATTTGCTAAAAAAACACATAACCGTAGGGTTTTCCTACAAAATCTAGGAAGAGAGTTGGCCATGCCTGCTATTCACAGTAGATCTAAAATTCCTAATGTTTATAGAAATTTTTTTACTAAATCAGGGATTGAATGTATGATCCGAAAACCATTGCCAACTACTGCGACAGCGACTGCTTCAGGATCTTCAGATCGAGATGCCTCCGGACGTCTAAAAGTGGTTGGAAGTTGCTATGTGTGTCTATCCATGCAGAACAAAAGGCGCCGCAAAACACGAAAGTTATGTCACACTTGTAAGCGTCCATTATGTAATGAACAAGCAATAGTTGTAAACAAATGTCAACAGTGTAATTGATCTTACAATGTATGGTTATAATATATTTGGGTCTTCAATTTAGTAGTTTTATTATATGGTTACCCAGGTACCCCGGGTATAGACTTAAAGGTGTTTTAACTTTACACTAAAATTTTAAATAACGTAATTGATATTTTTGAAAGATAATAGTGCAAATCGAATGTACTTGAACTATTTGAGGATAAACTAAGCGATAGCTGCAAAATTTTAATGAGAAATGTAAAATTAATTACAAAAACTTTCAAATGGGTACCCAGGTACCCGGGTATAGACACAAGGGTTAATAAGAAAAGATCGGAATACTAGAGGAGGAGTGGCTATTTATATTAAAATTTGTATAAATTTTACAGTCTGTGATGTAAATAATTCAATTGAACAGTTGTGGATATCCTTTACAATTCAAACATATAAAATAAAAGTAGGTGCAGTATACAGGCCACCACAAATAAGTTATAAGACTTTTATAGATTACCTAGATGAATCTTTGTCCTTTATTATACCTGATAACGATATTGTTTGTTGTCTCGGTGATTTCAATATTAATCTGTTTAACGTATGAAAGAAAGTTGCCCGGAGGCTATCCAAAAATGTCCATAAAACGTTTTCCAGAGGCGAGCGCTTCCTTTCCAGAAACTTTCCATTTGAAAATATATTTTTTGGAACTTTTCCTTATTGCCATTCTCTAGCGTGCTTTTAAAACTTTCTCTAGTACAACAAATGTTATTAAATTCGTCCTACATTTTAAATGCGGCATATGCCGCGGGTTTCAGCTAGTACTTAATAAATCGGATTCAGTAATGAAATTACAAAAACAATTTTATAAACACACTGCTGCCACACACAAGCAAATTAATTATTTACTTCAAGGAATTGGGTCGATATTTCCCGAATTAGATTTGCCTAAAGATGCTAGAACTTTATTAAAAACACAGCGAAAAATTAATATTTTAAGTTTAACGTCAAAGAGGGAAACCGAAGGGCAGTTTGTTTATTACGGTATTTCTAACTATTTAAAGATAGCTTTAGAAAATGCAACGGTTTACGAAAATCTAAGTCGAAAAAAATGCATTCCTTTAATTTTTAATGTAGACGGAATCCCGATTTTTAACAGTTTTGGCCTATTCTATGTCAAGTTTTTGTAGAAAATTTTATAGTTAATCCATTTCCAGTTGCCACATTTTGTGTCGATTCCAAACCAAATAGTTTGAGCGGATACCTCAATGAGTTTATTGATGAAATTAATTCACTCATTAATGAGGGATTCATATTTAACCTACAAAAATTTTCCGTCAAACTAATAGGTTTCATGTGCGATGCACCTGCAAGGTCTTTTCTACAGGGAATCGAAGGTCATAATAGCACAAGTGGATGTGAACGTTGTACTCAATTAGCTGTTAGACATAATCATAGAAGTATATATAAATTTAACGAAACATTGATAGCAAAAAGAACGAACGAATACTTTAAAAATATGGATGATAAATTCCATCATAGTGGTTTTAGTCCTCTACAAAATATTAAAGACATTGATATGGTCAAAGATTTTGCTCTTGACTATATGCATTTGTGTTGCTTAGGTGTAATGAAAAAATTGTTGCATTACTGGGTAAAAGGAATCGAAACAAAAAAAGTCAGATTGCCAATAGATAAACGTAGAATCTTGTCAAAACGATTAATAAGATCTGCAAACTTTATACCCAAAGGATTTACTAGAAAGTCAAGATCAATTGTCGAATTGGATAGGTGGAAGGCTACTGGATTCCTTTTGTTTTTATTATATTTGGGACCAGTTTTGTTAAAGAATTTATTAGGTAAAGAGTATTATTATCACTTTCTTTTATTTCACGTGGCAATGAGAATTTTAATGTATAGAAATGTAGCTGAAAGTGAAGATTTAATTCACTGTGCTCGAGTTTTATTAACTTCATTCGTTAAAAAAATTTCAATTTTGTATGGATCTGAAGCCTGCGTTTATAATGTCCACAGTTTGATACATTTAACCGATGACGTCATCCATTTTCAACTACCTTTAAGTTCTTTTTGAAAATTACTTAGGTCATTTAAAAAACAGATTAAGGCGCTTTAACAAACCTTTGTCTCAAATCTCCAAACGCTTGTCGGAAGAATCTGAAGTGCATGTAACTTCGCTTAAATTAATATGCAATTCAACTATTAATTATGCTGCAAACATTTTATATTTGCCATTCAATGAGGTTTTATTAAATCGTAGGGACAGGTACGTTATATTAGACATTAATAATAGTCCAGTCAAATTAGACAAATTTACGGCAAACTTTCGGAATAATTCAAAGTGAGCTGAATTTTTGTGTACACCTTTATTTGGTGTTTTCAAACAACATCCGAAAAGTACCCTTGATTTGACCTTGAGCTTCGTGAGTTATAGGGTGCAGATGTAGAAAAAATGTGGTTTTTCGCTTATATCTTTTTTTCTATTGACTTTAGGTATATGACATTGTACAGTTAAATTGAACGGCACAAAATTATGCACAGAAAAGTACTTGGTAGTTTTTTTGTAGGACCGACCGTTTCTTTGAAAACTCGCCATGAACGTTGATCTGAAGGATAACACTACAGAAATACCAAGTTCCACAACTAATTTGAGATCTGAAATGTAAAAATATACCATGAGCTGAATCGAAGGGTCTTTTTCGTACACTATTAAGACAACAATATTCCCAAAATAACATAATTCAAGGAAATCGCTTGGCAGGCAGCAGCTGCATCTCTAAATTGTCATCGGTGGAAATCTTGTTCGATGAAACAATGAACGCAATGGTAAGCCAAGATAAATTTCTTGCTAATAACAAAACCAGATTGATTTCCATGTTGGCTAAACATTTTCAGGTTCATAATATCCGTGTCAAACAATCTGAGAATGATGCCGATGTTTTAATCATTGAAACAGCACTTGAAGAATCTCGTCAAAATAAAACTATTGTTGTCGAGGTAGATGTAGATCTCTTGGTACTCCTGATAGCTCGTACGCCAGTTGATGGAGAAATTTATTTTATGAAGCCAGGCTGAGGAAAAGTTCCATAAAGAATTTACTCATTCCTAAGTTGTTACCAATATGAATCCAGTAAACATCATCTTTTATTTTTACATGCTGTCTCCGGGTGTGACAGAACGTCAGCTCTTTTTAGTAAAGGTAAAACGACAGCTTTGAAGCTGTTAGAAAACCGCCAAGATTTGCAAGCTGCGGCTCAAGTTTTCACGCAAATAGATTCCTCACACGAATTGATTTCTTCCAATGGGATTAAATTTTTACTGGCATTATATGGTGCTCCAATTCAAGAAGTGTCTATTGATCAATACCGCTACATGTGTTTCACGAAATTAATACGTAAAAGTAAGCCGGTGAAATTGAATTTATTACCGCCAACAGATAGTGCAGCTAAAGAGCACCTCTACAGAGTTTATTTTCAAATACAAAAGTGGCTGGAGAATGAATTAAACTCCATTAAGTGGGGATGGACATTGAGAAACGTTGTATTGGAACCAAAGAAAACAATGCAAGTTCCCGCACCGGATTTTCTTTTGAACCTGATCTTCTCTAATTGCGTCAAAGGTTGTGGGCAATTGTGTGGATGTAGAAAGTTGGGGATTAAATGCTCGTCGATTTGTGGTCATTGCAACGGACAATCGTGTTTAAATGCCAATGCAATTAAAGACATCTTAAAACCAAGTTGATGAAGGAGAGAATGAAAACCGATTAGAGACATTTTTTACGGATTATCTGGAACAACACGACATGGAAGGAGAGGAAGAAGAGGATGAATAAGATTAACATAACTCTATTTTTACTGTTTTAAGAATAGAGAGGATACTTTGACCGACTGATACCGTGGTTTAGGCCTGAAAGGGGATAACACATATTAAAAAAAGTGCCTAGTATTCAACCTCAAAGGTGGTGTTGAATAGGGTACTTCGTATTGGACTCATAGTTTCAACGCTATACTACGCGAAAACGGTTGGTCCTACAAAAAAAACTACCCAGTACTTTTTTGTATAGAATTTTGTGCCCTTCAATTTCTCTCTAAAATGTCATATACCTAAAGTCAATAGAAAAAAAGATATAAGTGAAAATCCAAATTTTCTCCACATCTGCACCATATAACTCGCGACGCTCAAGGTCAAATCAAGGGTACTTTTCGCTGGTTGTTTGTGAACATTAAATAAAGGTGTACACAAAAATTCAGCTCACTTTGAATTATTCCGATCAAGAATCCTTATTTGACTGGACTATAAGGTATTACAAATAGTTTCCTTTGAGTCAAATAATAGCGTAAGGGGTTATGTGTCAGGACTTTTAGAAAATTTATATGATTTTCCTGTCCCATCAGAAAAAGTTGGAATATATAAAACAAAACAATTCTCTAACGTAGTAACTCTTTCGAAATGTGCCACTATAGAAAGAAAATGTTTCGTACTACCCCATTCGGATTATTTTATATTTTTTGATTCTTTACATTGAAAGCATTAAATATATTTGATATTGTGTCTATAATTCAAATACAATTTGGATTCCAATAGTTTTACATAATGTACATTCTCAGTCAACATAATGGCACCAATGGAGTGGGATATTATTTACTGGGAGGGCGAGGAAGCCACCGATTTTGTACCATCGAGTTAGGCCAATGATTCAAAAACCCAATACCAATTTCCAGTCGGTCCTAGAATGAGCGAAACAAAAAAAGAGCGCTCATATACAATTGCAGCGTTTTGACAGAAGGGGAATATGTTTGGTACGACGCTACATGTAAAAAAGGAAACATTGACAGTTTAGACAAAGCAAGATCGTTATGCAACATGGCAACCGTTACTCCTAATTTAGAATCAGAAGACACTGATGCTCGTACATCCGATGATGACGAACCACCATTAAAGAGAGCGAAGTCAATGGCGAGTCAGAAACCGGCCGACAATGAAACTATTGAAATACCGGTTAGTCCAATTATTCCAGGTAATATATTTTACTTTATAATATTTCGTATCTTATAAAAAGTGATTTTTGGGAGAGTGCTTACGCTACTGCAGATATGAAATTGCACATAAAAAGGTTATTATTTACAAAAAATATATCTTTCGGTTATACCGGAAGTTGATAATAATTCTTGTAGCGTGAGTAGGCTTCTAGAAACCTTTAACAAACGGCTGCCATGCCAATCAAACCTAATCATTAATATGTTTTTAGCACTAAGGGACATTGCAAGCGATTCTGCTTCAACATCATCCCAGACTTCGAAACCCACCGAAAATTATTTAGCTTTATGTAACATATACATAGTATCTGTAAATCTGACATAATACAAATGATTAACACATTTTAGCCTCCAGTGTTGTCAACTTGGAATATGGAGTACAGGATAGAGCAAGGTGTAGATGGAACCAGCGGGCAGTTGCAAACAAAGAAAATAAGCAATTTAAATGATAAACTTCCAATGACAACGAAAGATGAAGTTGAAGATTTAGAGAAATCTTTGGAAGAAGCAGAGGAAAATCAAACATTGGTAAGTTGTAATTGTGATGTCTGAAATTGTAATATTATTTGTATCAATTTTAGGAAGACATCCTATTTTTAACGGGTGGTGAAACTATTCACAAGAACATCTAGAACATTATGAAAAAAATTCTATCCCCAGAAGTAACAACGTTGTATTCGGGCCTTGTAAAAAAGAAAAAACTGCCGTTTTGCACCTTAAAAATTTACAACGTTATTGTTAGTAAGTAGTTTTCAATATATTTTGAAATCCAAGATGTATAGTGTGTTAATTTTATTATAGCTTCCGTGCGACGCCGTTTCCCAGAGGTGCCGGATACAGATTTAAGAAAATCTGTATCCCTCTTTTTGACAACCGCTAAAGACCGCCTAAAAAATTAATTATTTTTGTGAATGTATCCTTACTATAAAGGTTGTAAACGGAGATGTCCTACCTAGGGAAACGCTATTGCTAAATTCCACGAGCAGTCAAGGAGTGCATCAGCGAAAATTAATCTTGAATTATAGTATAGCCAAAATTGAGTAAACTAGGTTCATAAATAACTTGGGCAGAACGATGTAAAACGATGCAAAAAGGCAGACGCGATAAATCCATCTCTACGGAGTGCCAACCATCCAAGGCATTCCTTGATCGCTCGCGAAGTTAAGGATTTCCCTATGTACGACATCTCCATTTATTCCCTGTATAAATAATAATATTTCTGAAATAATTTCATATGTACCTACATATATATTGCAACATTATGATTATATAGTTCGTTGAATATTAAAATTTGTGTTTTTAACATCTCACCCATGATTATACTTAGAAAATATTGCATTACTGTATATTGAATTAACATTTATTCAATATTTGTAAATTATAAATAAACTATACAGGGAGAACCAAATTAAGGGCATACGAATTAAGCATACACTTCTCGAGTTATTTCTAATCAAGTACTCAGTATATTTCGTACCAATCGACATAAATTCAATTCTCAATCAAAATACTCCTATACATTCTTTTATGGCATGAAGATAACGGAGATATTTAAAAAAATTTAAATCCTTTAAAATCACGTAACTGTGGAACAGAACAAAAAATGACAATAATGTAGTCTGAAGTCCAAATCGTCCAAATTTATCAAAAAATCATAGCAAGTTGTTTACATTATTGTTATTCTCTAATAAATTATTTCTTTCCATTGATACTTGACTTTAAAAGGTTTAAAACCGTCATTTTTAAAGAACTCAGTTATTTTCAATTTTATCAAAAAAGTTATAGGTGCATTTTTGTTGCCAAATTAATTGTACATCGGAAAAGATACAGGTTGCACATTTTTGAACATAACTTGATAACTGAATGCTGGATTGTTTTTTCTGGTTTCACTATCGTAATCAGAGGAAATAAATTACTAGTTTGCTAATTTAACCGACTTCGTAGCTCCAATGATAACTAGGTTAGCAGTGCTGCCCTTTTAATTTGGATTACCCTGTATATGTAGCCAACATAAGTACGGTATTTATTGTTAAGAAGAATCTATATCGCGAAAAGACATAGATTCAACATTGGCTATTAATAAAGAATAAATATGAATTACCAATGTAGAATAAATCTTGGCCAAGAATGTAGAATCAGTGTTTGTCACCAATGTAGGATATATATTGGTCACTAATGTGAATAAATAGTTCTCACCAACATAACATAGATATTGGCCACTAATATGGAATAGATATTGATCACCAATGCTGAATCAATATTTGTCAGTAATACAGTATAGATATTGGCTACCAAAGTCGAATAAATATTTGTCAGTAATATAGGACAGATATTGATCGCCAATGTAGGATAAATATTGGTGTCCAATATAAATACCATATATAAAAGCCTTTCATTCCAATGTTTTGCCAGTATTGGCAGCCAACATGGCTCCAATGAGGCTGTGCTGCTAGGGTAATATTTGTCATCTATATAGGATAAAATATTGGTGGCCAATGTCGAATAAATATTTGTCAGTAATATAGGATAGATATTGATCGCCAATGTAGGATAAATAGTGGTCACCAATGTAGAATATATATTTGTCATCTATATAGGATAAATATTGGTGGCCAATATAAATACGACGTATAAAAGCGCTTCATTCCATTGTTTTGCCAATATTGGCAGCCAACATGGCTCCAATGAGGCTGTGCTGCTTGGGTACTATATTTGTCATCTATATACGATAAATAGTGGTGGCCAATGTCGAATAAATATTTGTCAGTAATATAGGATAGATATTGATCGCCAATGTAGGATAAATAGTGGTCACCAATGTAAAATAAATATTGGTGGCCAATATAAATACCACGTATAAAAGCGCTTCATTCCATTGTTTTGCCAATATTGGCAGCCAACATGGCTCCAATGAGGCTGTACTGCTTGGGTACTAGATTTGTCATCTATATAGGATAAATATTGGTGGCCAATGTCGAATAAATATTTGTCACCAATGTAGGATAGATATTGATCACCAATGTAGTATACATATTGGTGTCCAATATAAATACCATATATAAAAGCGTTTCATTCCAATGTTTTGCCAATGTTGGCAACCAACATGGTTCCTATCAGGCTGTGCTGCTAGGTAACAGTACAAATTTCCCGAATGCTGTCAGATATGCCATATGTGTTTAGGCAATGCAAGATTTTGCAAACGTAATTGTTTCTCGTGCCTTGTATGTATTTTTACATATGTTATATAACTATATTATTATTAAAATAGCTGTTAGCTTGTAATAGTGGTTTATCTATGTTATTCCTTTGATGTTCAGTGTTTCTGACATCGATGTCATCAACTTCAAATGCTAGGTACCAGTGCTGTTTTGAAAACATCAGATTCAAGATTTGCTGTCAGAAGTTGAATTAATACATTTTTTAATTCCAAAAACTGTTACATTCTTTTTTCTAAACTAGTCTAGTAGCAACTGTCTACCAGCTTAGCAACAAATCCAATAGATTTTTTTATAGCTTAGGCCGATAGCATTTGACGGCTCCCTTGACAACATCCGATAGTTATTTTAATATCAACTGGTACCCATACACACGTTTATTTTGGTTTTAACGAATTTTATAGAACACTTGCCTTCCATCTGTTTTTGCATTTAATAACAATAATAATAATTCATGCGAGAATATTCTTTAGCAGTACACCTGATCATTATTGCTTAACGATTATACTTTAATTTAGTTACTAATGAAACAACAATGACACACTTTATTTAGACACACAATATTTGTCATATTTGAAGGAATTTTTATTTTTATTAGTTCATAGCGCAAAAAATGTTATACGAGACTTGATCGTTAAGTGCTTTACGGGAACAGACCTCAAAAAAAGCATCGGGCCTCTAACTTTTTTCGGCCTGTTCTAAGGCACTTATCCATCTTATAACGTAATATACTAATGCGTAAGTGGAACTACAGTAATGCTACTATACTATTCTAAAAGGAATCATTCAGTATTTAATAATTTATAACTGCACAATCCTTTGAGCTTTTTTTATTGCAAACATGTAGTCTGGAAAAACATTTTTTATTGCAAACATGTAGTCTGGCAAAACAATCTTATTGTTGATATTACAAACTTTTAGGTTAATTAAAACGCACAAACCAATATAACTACTTCAAAGCATCACATTTATCTTGCTTTCTTTTCAAGGGCTTGTTGCCCCCTGGTTTATTAAAATTGAACTGATCAGAAGTGATCCTGAAAAGAACAGATTTTATCTGATGCTTTTCCAGATAAGTCAAAAATTGCATTCCAAGATATTTCGAATTTACTTTCAAGTTTCCAACAACAGGGTCAGAATCGTGGACGTGGCCCAAGAGGCAATAGAGGACGTTCCAGAAGTTCTTTTAATTACCAACAGCCCCAGCAACAATCCTTTGATCTTTCAAGAAATTTTATTCCGCTGCATGAGGCTCAAACTCCAAATCCCCCTGCCCAACAACAGATACGTGGTAGAGGACGACAGACTCAGAGAAGTCAAAATTTTCGAACCAGTAAAATAGAGTCAACACAAACATAACCTCTTTGGAATGAATAACGTATTTGTGGTAGTGCAAAAACTTACTATTTTACAATGAATACAGTTGTAGAAAATGATATAATACTAAAGGTATACAATATAATAATACATGCATCAAAACTGTATGTATGATTTAATATTTATATTAATAAGATTTCATATAGCCTATTTCACAGATGTTACTTGAAAATTGTTACACAGAAAGAGTGTGCTCTTTAGATTCCAGTTCAATTGGTACATCATCTCAGGAGGAAGAAGGAACAACGAAAGAAAAAGAAAGGAAAAGCAGAATTAGTATCGAACTGTTTGTTGAAAGCACTGTTAAAAATTATAGCAACGAAGAGTTTAGACAACATTTTCGAATATGTAGAACTACAGCATATAAGCTGATTGGTATAAATATTTCTTTTTTCTTTGTAATTACAAATTTATTATATATCTTAGTTATAATACAGGAATGTTGAAAGATGCTGATTTGCTTCCAACACATTTAGATGGAAGGGAAAAAATTTCATATTGTAGGTTCTCAAAAGGAATACATCTGAAATATGCAAGAGAGTAGCAGCAAATATAAAAAGAGCAAGAGCCACAGTCAGCATAGAATCGCTTACGGAATACTTTCAAAATTTGAAGTCGACTATTGAGGGTATTCCGGCTACCAACTTGTTCAATTACAATGAAACGAATTTCGCTGACGACCCGGGCAAAAATTTTAAATTATATAGAAGAGGAGTGAAGTACCCTGAACACATGTAATTTTTCCAAATCGGCAACTACCGTAATGATTTGCGGATCAGCTGCAGGGGCCTTACTACCGCCATACATTATTTATAGGTCCACTAAATTGTGGAATACGTGGACGGAGAATGAACCGAAAGGCCCTCCATGCTGCGAGGACAAGTGCTGTAGCAACGGTGCCAGGTACAACAGAACGAGCCACGGGTGGATGGAGGCATCAACGTTCACGGACTGGTTCATGGCATGTTTCCTACCGCACGCCAAAAAATTAGAAGGCAAAAAAGTATTAATTGGAGACAATTTGGCTGCTCATTTTACTGACGAAGTCATCGAATGTTACCAACAAAATGATGTTAGTTTTGTTTGCTTGGTTCCACATTCTACCCATCTAACACAAGCACTGGATGTCTACTTTTTCAGGCCGATGAAATATCGGAATGGAAATCCAAACAACCAGGATTAGCAGCTTTACCGAAGGAAGAGTTTCCTAAACTCCTACAAAAAACATTGTTAATTTTAGATCAAAATGAAGGTGCTACCAGTAAAAATTTAATCAGTGGATTTGCTGCTACAGGCGTATACCCTTACAATCCAGAGCGAGTTTTATCAAAAATCCCTGGATATATTGCTGAACCAAACGAAAACATAAGCGCTGTAGTAGTAGATTTTTTAAAAGAACAAAGATTTTGCCACCCAAGCGAGAAGAAGAGGACAAGCAAAACTATGATAAGAAATGTTCCCCCAGGTAAAAGTGTCGCACATATTACTGCCGAAAATGACTTAGAAGTTACTGAGGAAGATGTCCAACCAGGGCCAAATAATAATATTATTTCCACGGAGGATGACACTTATAACATAGGTGATTACATTCTTGGAGAGTTAAGGGTTCAAAATACAGACACTTATAAAAAATTTGTTGGCAAAATAATAACAGTTTTAGGAAGTAGGTTGTTCCATGTTAGTTTTCTGCGATTAAAAAGGGGAAAAAGGCATGTTTTTCGTATTTCCTGATGTTGTAGATGAGAGCTATGTTAGATCTACAGAAATTTAAAAAAAATTAAAACAGCCCAATCATGTACATAGGGGGCAATATATTTTCAGAGAGCTTGAAAATGATATGGAATAAGTTACCAATAATTGTTTTATTTTAACTCGATGTTTTTGGTTTTTAAGTTTTATTGTAATGCTAGGTATCTACCTATAGAATCATCTTATTTTAAATATACCTTGTATACTATGTTTATGTAAAAGAATGCAATATATTTTCTTATATTTCCAAAAGCCCAAGTTTCCTTTAAAACAGAGCAATTGCATTATCGTTTTTTTCTGTTGCAAGAATCGGTGCTTACTGGTCCTAATGTAATTTTTTTATAACTAGGACAGTTTTGTATGGGGTTATAATGATTCATGTTGAAAAATTATACTCCGATCAAAGTAACCCCAAATTCAGTATAACTTTGATCAGCACATTTTTAATTTTTTATGCAAAAACCATACAAATTTGAACAGCAGTTCTTTGGTCACTCATTAAGCACCTTTAGTAGTGTGATATTGCATATTTTTAAAAATAAATTATCTGCTCCTTTTCAAATTATTGTAAAAAACCTTTACGAAAACGATCAAAGTAACCCCAGTTGACGGTAATAAAACAGGGTTATCTTCTATATTTTAATGATACCAAAACTTAGTTTTTACATGTGTTTAGTTTGTTATTTATTGTAATACTAACAATTTCCTTAACCCTTTCAGTCACAGCGTCCTCATACGAGGACATTCGTTTTCAAAGCCTGTTAATAGGCACAATCACAAATCAACCACTAATAGAGGAATTTCTTAAATGCACCTGTCAAATAATTGTTAGGGACTGGCCCACCCGTCGGAGGGCGCTAGTTTTGCCACTCGGCAAAGTTGTGAACCAAACTATAATTAATGATAGGTCAGTATGTGAAGAAGTGTTGTTTCAAATTGTGCCGATTTAGTGTAGGAGACTCAAATTTTTCAAAAGCATAAAAAATCTACTAATAGAAACGTTTTCTGAATGCATCTGTCAAATCAAATAATTGTTAGAGATTGGCCCACCCGTCAGGAGGTTCTGGTGTCACCTGTCCGCTTTTTGAAACGTGCGTATATAGTAAACGCATACGTCAAACTGACGCCGACAAATCATTTAAAATGCGTGAAAAGCATTTTGAACCAAAGTAAATTGTTGCACGACTATTGTAACATTGACAATACTTATTAAACAATATTGCTATTTGAATTACTTAAAATATATTTGTTATTCGCAAATATTTTGTTTGAATTTTCCATAATTGAAGAGTGGAAATTAGAAAGGGCATAGGTGCCATTTTTTCTAAAATTTAGGTTTTGACATAGAAATGTTCTATGTACCATGCTTTATGTGCTAGGAAAGGTAGTAAACGCAAAAATTACATTTTAAGGTTTCAAGAGTTACTGACACATGTCAGTTTTTGTACGTGCTCAAGCGTTTTCTTTAGAAAGGGCCTAAGTCCAGCATTATAGTGTCAGTTTAGTCTAGATGTGTGGACTTGTTTACTGTATATTTTTGTGGTATTCTATAACTTGTTGATTTCTATACATTAAAATGGCAGACACTCAAAGAAAAATAAGAACTAACGGCAGTGGTTCAATCGTAGTGAACAGAAGCGTTTAAAATCAAGTGAAAAGTCATACAAAACATATAAAGAGAAGATAGTACCTGCAAAAAACTATCCCAACGCGCAGGTTTGGAATACAAGTTAAGGTTTTCTTTTCCGGTTATAACCTTGTGTATTTTATGTAGATTACATGCAAATGCCAGTTGGGCTGTAAAGATGTTACTTATGAAAGACGAGGTTCTCTTTTTGAAAAGTACTACGCACAAGATGCCAAAACACAAGGTACTTTTCTAATGGGGCTTATGAATATTTGCGCTATTCAAAGAAGGCGACATGGTTCGGCTGAAGATGAGCAAAATAGCCGACGTCAAGCAACAATATGCTATTCCCTTCCGATGGTGATGGAAAATGTGTTCGGGTATGTAAGAAAACCTTTCAAGATATATTTGCTGTTAATATAAAAAATTACGTGTGATTATTGGGAAGAAAAAGAAGGGCGAAACCTCTTATAATGATAAACGTACCAGACATGCTGCTCCAAAATTTTCTGAAGCTGACCGTGTATTGGTAAAAACCCACATTAACACGATCCCAAGGGAAGTTGGACATTATTCACGAGCTAAATCTGAAAAGAAGTACATTAGTCCTAATTTGAATATTCACAGACTGTTCAAAGCCTTTTTGCAAATGTACCCAAATTCGATAGTCACCTATAAATTTTATAGGTTTGTTTTCATCAAAGATTTTCCAAACCTATGTTTCCATAGACCATGAGTCGATACGTGCGGCACATGCGATAAACTTGATTGTCAAATTAAAGCAAATATTGAGTCAAGTCGCTCTGCCAAAACTCAGCTGGAGCTCCATCACCGCAAGGCCGAGAGAGCCAGAGAGGTTTTAAAGCAAGATACGATTGAGTCTGAAGATCCTGAAAGCACGAAGTGTTGTTTGTCGATGGATTTACAGCAGGTGATGTTTGTTCCATCATTGACCCACAGCGGCATGTTCTGCCTCTCACAGCTATTCTGCTACAACTTAGAAATTCATATGGGTGATACGAATGAAGCCTACATGTGTATGTGGCATGAGGGAGTAGCTTCTCGTGGTGCTAACAAAATTGCATCATGTCTTCTCCATATTGTTAATCGCGGACTAACTCTTAAGAAACATTTGGTAATATGGTGTGATAATTCGGGGCCAAAATAAGAATCCGATTTTATTATTTACATTGATCTTTTTGGTAGCCAATGGTATTTTCCAAACTATTGAACAAACATTTCTTATAAGCGGGCATAGTTTCATGCTCTGCGACAGAAACTTTGCGTTGGTAGAAAAACGTAAGAAGGTAACTAAAGCATATGTACCCTCAGACCTCCACATAGTAGTTAAATCAGCAAGGTATACTCCACCTTTTAATATTGTTGACATAACTTGTGGCTTTTGGGACCTAAAACAAGCAGCAGATGAGTATATCAACACTACCAAGTTAAGTATCAGTAAAGCTACAGTGATAACGATTGAAGCTGCAAATCCTCATTTGTTAAGATAAAAACCGCAGTTTCTGATCTTCAAGAAAACGTACAAGTTAATGTTTTAAAGAGAGGAAAAACTTTAGCTGGCCTTAGACGGGCTAAAATAATCAAGCTGGCTTCAGAAAGTAAGGTGTCAGAAAATAAAAAGGCGTCTATTAGAAGCATGATATCTTATCTACAGAATCCGGAACACCAACGATTCTATAAACACCTCCTTCAGATTGTGGAAAAGCTGTTAGAAGATCAAAAAAACCCTGGACATGTGTCTCATGAAAGTTTCTTTACTAGAAACGGCCTATGGCGTTTAAGCCTTTTCTTAATTTTGTTTCTTTAAGTATTTTCATTTTTGTTATAAGAAGTTGCTTTGCTATTAATCTTTCTGAAAGTATTTTCCGTTTATTAAATGTATATTCTTAGTAAACGTTTGCTCAGTAATGTTCCTTGACTTTTATTCAGTTTTCCTCGATTATCTCAAAATTTTGTTTTTGGCACTTAGGCCCTTTCTAATTTCCACTCTCCAATTATTGTAAACTTCAGAACCTATAAAAATTTTGCATATTCCGATTTATGCGGTTCAAAACTTTAAAATCGAGATTCTGATGAAGGCAAATTATGTATATGCAAAATTTGTATTGGTGTTGACGGCATATCCTTAATTAATCGAAATATCGTAGTAATGGCGTATTTAAAACGATGACGATTCCACTATAGGAGTTTTATCTGACGAAGATGATGGTTGGGGGCAGGATGAAATCACAACTGAAGTTGAAGCAGAAGTTGAAGATTTAGATGCAAGCGGTGGTGAAGCAGAAACTGTCGAAGAACCTGAAATCGATGCTGTATCAACTAAAGGATCTCTCCCTGAACCACTACTTGGCACGGTTTCTGGTTCAACAATTAGAAAAGTCTGCAACGAAAAAGAACAGGAAAAAAATAAAGTAAAAGAATTATTCCAACAACATAATTTGACCGAAAAGAAAGATATCAGGTGGTTGAAGAATATTGATTATACAACCAGAAATATTGAGTGGTTTACTCCAAATGTTCCGGATGTCTACGATTTACCACAACCTCACCAGTTTTTTCAAAATTATATGCCAAACAGCTTATTTTAACAGATGGCAGAAACGACCAATTAATACGAAGTACAAAAAACATATTCAAGGCACGTTCCAACTAATACCGGAGAAATAAATTTATAGGTATTCATGTTGTAATGGGCAGCTTGAACTTTTCACGAGCAAGAATGTATTGGCAGAGTAATATACGAATTCCACTGATAAAGGATAACATGTCTTACAACAGATTCTCTCGTTTGCGACAGACTATACATTTAGTTGACATAACAGCCAGAGAGAAAAATAACAACGACCGAATATGGAAGGTGCGTTACGATTCAATTCGAAAGCGTTGTTTGGAATTGCCATTAGAAACAAACCTTTGCGTTGATGAGCAAATTATTCCATTTAAGGGAAGTATAAGTATTTTGCAATATGTCG
This sequence comes from Agriotes lineatus, assembly GCA_940337035.1. Taxonomy (NCBI): domain Eukaryota; kingdom Metazoa; phylum Arthropoda; class Insecta; order Coleoptera; family Elateridae; genus Agriotes; species Agriotes lineatus. Next base: position 149,088 of record CALNHX010002575.1, on the reverse strand, counting down.
AAAACAAACCAAACAAATGGGGCATCAAGTTATTTGTTTTGGCAGGACAAAGTGGCCAAATATATGATTTTCTTGTATACCAAGGTTCGAGCACAGGAATTAAAGATATTTATGCCCCGTTTGGTGTTTCAGCCGCAACCGTACTTCAATTAGCTGAACGAATTACTGAAAAAAAAACACGGACTATACTTTGACAATTACTTATAATCTTTTCGAAATGCTAAATTCTAAAGGTATATACGCTGTTGGTACAGTGCGTATCAACAGGTTTAGTAATCCGCCTCTAATGAGTGATAGTGACATGAAGAAACAACAAAGGGGCACACGTGATGTTGTAAGTAATGGTGGAACTACTATAACAAAATGGTTTGATAATAAACCAGTGTTGGTTGCATCAAATTTTATCGCTAAAGGAAAAGAGGATGTTTGCAAGCAGTAGAATAACGCTAATAAATGCTATGTTGACGTAGCCCAGTCAACGAAGACCCGTTTATAGAATTTGAAAAAAATAAATCGGAAAGTTTTAAAATTAGGTGAGGATGTTTATTTGGGCGTACTATTCAATATATAAAAAGTTCCGAAAAATTTAAGGTGAGCTGGCGCCGCCATCTTGGGAAGAAGGTACAGTTTTATAGTTTTTGCAAATATTCTATGAAATATCAACTTTACCACAAAAACTGCTCTTACAAAAATGAAAGAGCATTAAATTTATCACAAAAACAAAACATTTTTGTTGTCAGTGGAATAGTTTCCTCGAAAATGGCCAGCGAATGTTGCGTGGATCGATAAATCGTTCTAAACGACGACAGGCTACGTAAATTATGTTCAAAATGACTACGGCCAAAAAGGCATAGTGGTCTTCGATGGTTACTCCAATACCCAGAATAGTACCAAAAAATCGGAGCAAATTTGTCGATCCTTGGTTAAAAAATCGGTAGACATTAACTTTGAAGAACCTATGAATGTTACTGGTCGACCGGAATCACTTTTATCAAATGAAAATAACAAAAGCAAGTTAAATGACATGCTAACAGAGAAACTGAATGACCATGGGATTGCATGTTGACAAAGCACTGATGACGCAGATTGTCTCATCGTTAATACTGCTAAATGTAGTTATTATTGTTGGTCAAACTAGGAAAAGACAAAACGGAAACAAAAGTATATTCGTCACAGGAATTGCAATCATCGGGGCTTGGGAACAGCATTCTCTTCTTATATGCCCTTAGTGGCTGTGACACAACTTCAGCGATGTTCAACAAAGAAAAAGTCAAGCGTATTAAACTATTTCAAAAATGTAAAGAGTTGAATGACATCGCAGACCTTTTCAACAATTCTGACTCTTCGCCAGACGCAGTCGCTCGAGCTGAGAAACGTTTTTTTCCAGGGCTGTGGAGTCGGTAACAAAAAATCCGACTCCGACTCCGACTCCTGATATTTTAGTAGTTTGAATCCGACTCCGACTCCCGACTCCGACAGTACTAGAATATTGATAACCCCCCTCCTATTCCTTTTCATCTACCTGATAAACTTTACCGGCTAATGACGAATTTCACAAGTTGTGCAGAATGTGGTTGATTATAATAAATTTCATATTTACAAATATTGCATTCACGGTTTCCAGCAACGTACTGATTTCACGTACAAATACACAGAGAGGTTTACAAACGTAAATGAGGAAAAGGATAAGATTTACTTTAAGAAGAATACATTTCATGGCAAAATTTCATAAACGTGCAAATGCCATTGTTATAACAAGTAAGTTTCTTACCTGCCTACTAAACTAACACTACTCACTACATTCCGTAGTAGATTATTTTCTTAAAGGGTCATTTACTACCTGCCTACATAATACAAGTTTACTGAGTCATAGGAAATTCCAATAGTCTGAGGTCTGGGCAGGGTTGGGCAGATTTAAATTATTTGATTAAAATAATGAATCTAATGGAGTAATTTAATTATCAAAAGTATATAAATATATATAAATAATATTTTTTATATTTTGCTATATCAACAAAACAACTAGACAAAAGAAGTGCCCTTCAAATATTGCCAATTAAACAAAACCACCATGAACAGTAACAATATAACAAAATGCTGAAACTGTTTTAACTTTTAAAATTCATCTTGAAACAGTTAAAACATAAAAATAAGGTGCACTATAAAAGATAGAAATTAGACGTACTACTAATAATAGTAATAATACGTACTATGCTTGTTTTATTGTTAATCACATAAAACAGTTATTGGTAAGATATAGAAAAACCGTCTACTACGTTGTACAAGGACAAAGTCGGTATTTTTTAAATAGTTTGGTAGGAATTTAAATTTACAAGCGGTGATCACACTGATTCTAGAACACACTCTGCACACTCGTAGATCTATGAATTAACCTATTATAGTGCACGTGCATTTTCATAAACTACCATAAATAAAGAAAAATCGATTTTTATTAACCCTGAGTCTGTCTTCAAATTGTCAGTACTACAGTCGTTCAAATAGTTTGTTAGCTTTTGGTGTTTTTATTTAAAAAAAATTGTAAAGTGGGAGTCGGAGTCGGGTAATTTATACGGACTCCGACTCCACCCAAAAAGTACCAACTCCTCGACTCCGACTCCGACTCCCGACTCCGACTCCGACTCCCGACTCCGACTCTACAGCCCTGGTTTTTTCCTTGTCATCTATGGTGCTCGCCTCACAGATAATTCTTTAAACGAACATCGATTTTATTGTTTCATGAAAGTAGTTACAAAAATTAAACCAGATATTCCCTCACTACCACCAACAGAAGAATCAGCAGCCAAGCAACATTCTTTGCGGGTATACCAGCAAGTTCAAAAATGGCAAGGGAATGAATTATCCCCTGAGAATTGGGGATGGAGACGTAAAGAAGACTATCTTACTTCAATTTCAACAATGGACCCAATTGCTCCAAAAAAATTGTTAAACATCGTATTCTGCAAATATACAACTGGGTGTGCAAATATGTGTGGATGCAGAAAATCAGGAATTAATTGTACGGCGGTTTGTCATAATAGCCATAGAGGTTGTCTGAATGGTTCAACCACAGCCGAAGATGACAATGAAGATGTCGATGAAGGTGGAGACGATCAGAGGACAACAAACGGACTCGAGGCCAACTTCGCTTGCAGAAAGTATATATATAGATCCTTTAACTCCTTTTTAGGAGCATAGGGCTTCCACAGTGTTTTTCCATCGGGTCCTATTTCTGGCTACCAGTTTGAGTTCCCGCCATTCTTTTCCCGTTTCTTTTGCTTCGCTTCGTATGGATCTGCGCCATGTTGTCTTCGGACGTCCTACTTTGCGAGATCCTTGCGGATTCCATTCCAGGGCCGCTTTGGCTATATTGTCGTCTTCTCTGCGTAATGTATGGCCGATCCAATTCCACTTTCTTCTTTTTATTTGTTTTTCTATCGGTTTTTCTTTTGCAAGTTCCCATAGTTCTATATTTGATATGATTTCAGGCCACCTAACTCTGAGAATGCGTCTTAGACAACGGTTGACAAAGACTTGTATTTTGTTGGTAAGGGTTTTAGTGACGAGCCATGACTCACATCCGTACAAGAGTACTGACTACGTTTGTGTTAAAAATGCGTAACTTGGTTTTCCTTGAGTACTGCGTAGAATTCCATACAGCTGACAGTGTTTGAAAAGCACCTTTGGCTTTATTTAACCTTGTTTTCACGTCAAGTTCGCATCCGCCATTTGTTGTTAACATGGACCCTAAATAACAAAAACTTTCTTCTTGTTTTATTTGTGTGTTTTCGATGTTTAGTCTTTGGTTTGATGTCCTCCCGATTCTCATTTCTACAGTTTTTAACTTATTTATTTTTAGCCCTGCTTTTTCTGCTTCAGTTTGGAGTTTTTCAAGAGTTCTAGACGTATCGTTTAAGGTATGATTTATTAATACAATGTCATCTGCATAATCTAGGTGACTTAGTTTTCTGTTTAATCCCCATTGTATACCCGATTGATTTCTGTTTGTGACCTTTTTCATGATGTCGTCTAGGGTCAGTATAAAAAGTAACGGTGATAGTAAGCACCCCTGTTTTACGCCACATTTTACATCTATTGGATCTGTTAGTTGCCCATCATGTTTAATTCTGCACTTGTAGTTTTCGTACAGTAATTTTATTAGGCGAATTATTTTTTCTGGGACTCCTCTTTCTCTTAGTGTTTTCCAAATGGTTCTTCTTTCTAGTCGGTCGAAGGCCTTTTCAAAATCTATAAATACTAAGTAGGCACTTGTTCTCCATTCTAGGCTTTGTTCAATTATTGTTCTTATTGTGTTGCAGAAAGTGTAGATCTTCAATTATTGAAGGCTCCGTTAGATTTTCCTGAAGTGGTACATGAATCCATACCCGGACCCAGCCACATTGAAAAGAGAATGCGCCCATAATGGTAATAATCAAGTGAGTATGTAATGTATAATACATGGATTTTAAACAACAATAATCTACAACTCCAAACTTATTTCGTACGTTATGATTATTTACTGTTATATTATTTATAACAAATATTTTCTATAATATCAGTGTCCTGAAGATAGTTTTAAACAAACCGAAACGTCGACAAAAACATTTTAACAATTATGATCCAATATCCCAACAACAATCAAACTTATTGAACTACACAAAAAAACAAATAACCAATTTATTAGTATGTATATATTTTTAAGATAAATTTTTCAACAATATTTTTTTCTTACGGAACTATAAAAATTATTACCATCGAAAATACAAAACATTTTGGAGTAGAATTTGACTAACGTCATCCCACTGCCCGCGTTTAGGGCTATTTATCGATCCATGCAACTTTCGCTGGCCATTTACGAGGAAACTATTCCACCGACAAAAAAAATGTGTTGTGCGTAGTTGTGGGAAATTTAATGTTTTTTTATTTTTGTAAGATCAGTTTTTGTGATAAAGTTGATATTTCATAGGATATTTGTAAAAACTATAAAACTGTACCTTCGTTCCAAGATGGCGGCGCCGGCTCACCTTGAATTTTTCGGAACTTTTTATATATTCAATAGTACGCCCAAATAAACATCCTCACCAAATTTCAAAACTTTCCGATTTATTTTTTTTTATATTTCCTTCGTTGACTGGGCTAACGTGGCTCGACCAGAATCAATACAATTATATAACGGTAATATGGGAGGCGTCGACAAAGTTGACTTTTTTCTTAGTATATATAGGTCGTACGTCAGCTCAAGAAAGTGGACAGTCCGCACGATTACTCAAGCAATCGATTTGGCACTTGTCAATGCATGGATGGAATACAGAAGAGATGCCGACGCTCTTCAGGTCCCAAAAAAAAAACGATTAGATTTATGGAATTTTCGTCAGTCTGTAGCAGAATATCTCGTTTTAGATAAAGAAGCTCCGAAGTGGGGTCGACCTTGTGATGAAGAAGCTGCTGGACCAAATCCTAAAAAACTTCGAGAAACGGAACCCCACAGGGAGAAAAGGTTCGATGGATATATGCACCTACCTGAATTTGATAAAAACAAATATGCTAGAAGGTAAAGTACGTTTTTTTTTCTATAATAACTGTCAAAGTGTTACAATGTTGGCAGATAGGTGATTAAAACGCTAGGAATTTTTTATACCTCGTGTTGGTAAAACTTTTTCAAAATTATGGTTATGTGTCAATTTTGAATGTCAAAGTTTCTTAATTTGAACTCTTGACAAATTTCTGTTTTTAACATGGAATCATCATCATCATCAATAAAATCGGATAAAGAAAGAAAACCAAGAAATATTTTAAATGCAAAAATGAAGCAAGCGATATTAAATTATGACATATCTGTCAAAATGACAATCATTTCTTTAGTGGAAGAAAAAAAATAAAAATCTATGTACCAACATTATTAAAACTAGGAACCCTCCAGGAATGCAACTTATCCCCTAGAAAGTTGACCTTGAAAATTATTATCGAAAAAAAAATTAACTTTAAAAACTGAAGGATTGTAATAAAAAATCGTTTTCAATGTGCGGAAATGCAAAGCACCTTTGTATGCTAAAAGAAAGGAATTGTTTTTTGAAATATCACCTTGAAAAGTAGGGTTTAATTATATTTCTATTTTCTGTATTGGTTTGCTGTGTATCATTTATTCATTTCATTAAAAGTTTGAAGATATAAATTATATTTAATAATAATAATAATAATAATAATAATTGTATTTATTAACCACACCTAGAAAACAAATTAGAAATTCGTACAGATACTTGATTATTTGGCGATGGTTAAAAGGTCCACATTTAGCATGTTCGTACAAACACACGAACAGCTGATCTACCATGAGGACCTGGCTTAAAAACTAAAAAACTAAATATATATAGCCATGTCGATGCTGACGCTCAACAAAAACTCACTTAGAAAAATTGCAATACCTACAGCTCAATCAGAGTTTGATTGAATACTAAATAAGTAAGTTAGGATGTTCTTTTTAAATTTAGTGTATGAAAATAATTTATATTGTATAGGCAACGAATTGAATAATTTGTATATGTTGTAGGAAAATGAACGCTTAAAAATTTCGTACCTGTGAAGGGGAGGTGTAAGTAGGCCACGAGATCGTATGTTAAGATTATGAACATCCGTGCGAAAAGTCAAACGATCATATAGATATGGTGGTATTTTGTTGTTTATGATTTTGTAATAAAAACATAAGGAATGAGCTAAACGTCTATTAGACATATTTAACCACTTAGCTCTGATAAGTGTATGAGAAATATTCTGTCTACGTTTGATACCATAAATGAATCTTAGGCAAGCATTTTGTACTTTCTGAATTCTTCGAATATCTACACTGTCTAAGCAACTACCATAAACAACAGCACCAAAATTAAAGGTCGATAATACAAGAGATTCACATAGCATAAGTTTAAGTTTTCTATTAAGTAGATTTTTACTATTATAAAGGATTTTCAGTTTACAATAAGCACTTTGAATTAGTTTTGTGACATGTTCTTTATATCTTAAATTATTATCGATTATGAGACCTAAATTTCTAGCGGAATTAACAAATGGTACGTGTTTGTTGTCTATGTAAATTTGAACTGAATTCTGAATTTCAGTTCTAGGTTTTTGTTTCCCAAAAAGTAAGCAGGTTGATTTAGTTGCATTAATTTTTAAACAATGTTTTGTTGATATTTCTACTAAAGTAGCTAGATCTCTGTTAAGTTGAGAAATTGCACTGTGATCAAATGCTTTGCTAAAGTCAATTAGCGCAAAATTTGCAAAATAACAAAGCTAAAGAGTTAAAGGTATGTTTGAACTGTTTACGTCACGGGGGCATTTTATTTCAGATTGCCGATCAAGGTATACATGCAGAAAATGCAAAAAAGGCACCATACATTGTTGCATTTCACTAACAATGAATCTCTTATTATTAATTCAATGCCGACAACTTCAAAGAGCCTGAAGTTAGATGAGATGATATGATTTCAATACCAATAGACGCATTAGCAAGTCATTCGTCAACTACTTTTAATCAATCCCAAGTATTATTATCGACGGCAAGAGTGTTTCTTACAGATTCACACAGCAAAACACACGAAGCGTTAGTTTTATTAGATTCACCGTCTCAATCCAATTTTATTACGCAAAATCTATGTAACCGTCTTGCTTTACAAAAGAACCGATTAATTTTCATGTAAGCGGGATCAAACCGGGAGTATCCAAAATGTCACACCGAGTTAACATTAAAATGAAATCATATCCGAGTAATTATGAATTTAGCATTTCATGTTTAGTGATAACACAAATAACAAGCAATCTCCCATTGCAAACATGCGCATTAGCATCTTTTAAACTCCCGGTAGATATAAAACATGCTGATCCCGCATTTTATAACTCAGGCCCCATACACATTCTTGTTGGTGCAGGTATTTTTTATGACATCTTGGGTGTAGGACAATTCCAATGAAATTAATGAAACGGTCACATATTTTTCTATGAACGAATTACATAGAGATGTTGAAAAATTTGGCAAATCCAATAGACGCATTTATATCAAAGGGAAAAACATTAACAGATGAGGACAATTTTTGTGAAACACTTTTTAAAGAAACCACAACTCGAGAGAACGGCACGGGAAAGTATTGTGAGAATTCCGTTTAAACAAAATTTAAAACAATTAGGTAATACCCTTCCAGTAGCAGAATCTCGATTGATTTCCCTAGAAAAACTATTTTTAAGAAATATCAATTTTCATAACAAATACACTGAATTAATAAATGAATATATTGATTTAAAACACATGACAAAAATTCAATGTGACGATGAACCTTCGTTTTTTCTCCCCCACCACGCGGTTGTTAAGAATACCAGTGAAACAACAAAATTGCTAGTAGTGTTCGATAGTTCATGTAAGCTTGATTTCGTATTATCCATAAATGAAACGGAATGCACCGGACCCACTATACAAGACGATCTTTTTTCAATAATTGCTAGATTCCGAACATATGAATTTGTCGTAACTGGTGGCATAGCTAAGATGTACCGTCAAATATGGATACATCCTGATGATAAGCGTTATCAGAAAATTCTTTGGAAAAACTCGCCAAATCAAGGTTTGCAATGTTATAAACCGAATACGGTCACATATGGCGCAACTTCTGCTCCTTTTTCCGATGTTTAGAGCAGATAGGAATCGACAACGAGAATAAGTTTCCGTTCGAATCAGAAATAATAAAAAGAGAATTCTATGTGGACGACCTTTTAACTGGTTCAAATTCAATAAGCTCTTTACACATGGTTAAAAACAATATTAGCCATACTTTACAATCTTACGGTTTCACCTTAAGAAAGTGGAATAGTAATGCGAAGGAGCTTTGTGTGGCTACATCAGTTTCTATTCCTGTAACCGAAAAGGTTCAAAAAACGCTAGGAGTCAATTGGATTCCAAGCACAGATGTTTTCACTTATTCCACCACAAGGTTAAAATCACATTTACAAACAAGTAAAAGAACAGTTATTTGATCCTTTAGGATTGCTAATTCCAATCATAATTTTAGCAAAGTTAATTTTACATGAACCGTGGCGCTTAAAAATCATTTTATCCAAAAAATAATACAGATTTAAATAAACATGATGACATGAGATTCCATTTCATTTTTATGTGATTGAAAAATCGCTAAATTTTCATAGAAGCTATCTGTATATACAAATTAATATAAAGACCGCTGATGAAAAATCAGATATTAAAATTAAAGTTCAGTTCAGTGATGGATTGGTTTCAAAATTAGTTAAATCAGCCAAGATTCTGGTAAAAAAATAGAGATGTTCAAAAACTTGGTAATATTACAATTGCTTCGGTAATGACAATGAGAGTAAACTGGTCGGGTGAAAATGTTGGCAAGAGTCAAGTAAATGGTTTTGACGCAAGAGGCAAAGTAAGCGGAGGAGGAAATCATGATTATATTAAGTTGATATGCTACAATTAATTTATAGTGATAGTTGTTCAAAGTATTGAAGTATTGTAGGTATAATTTCTTAATTAAAATTTCGTTCAATGGGTTTATTTCTAGAATTAGTTATTTTTAATTTATTTATTTTAATTCAATTCTATTATGAGTTGATATGATACAATTAATTAATAGTGATAGTTGTTCAAAGTATTTAAGTATTGTAGGTTTAATTTAAAATTTCGTGTGCCAAAATCAGATATATTTTGATAACTGTATACATTATTGTATGCCAGAACGTTAATTGGGTTACCTATCCCGGAAAGCCAAAAATAATTTCACAGTTTATATTGGCTGCGTTCCGCTACCAACTCCTATTGCTAGCGGAAAGAGATAGATAATAACCATCGGCGCGGGTGGAAGTGAGATGCTAATAATCGCAAAACTGTTAAGAGGTGTTTACCGAATGCACCTATTGTGTCTGTGTTGTGCGACTAGCGTCTGCAGACCATTGTGCAACAATTGATCCAGCCAAGGTCAAGCGTCGCATCAAAGTGTAAATTTCAAAAGTTGTTACAGGCTAAAACGACAATTACGACAACGTGCCAGCTTGCAACAGTATTTACGAAAAGCCACGATAAAACTAGCCCACTGGCGCGTACGATAACTCACAAAATCGAGAATGTAACTCACATAGGACTGCTGCCCAGCCCATAACAAAAGTTGCCGACTAGATTTCAGTGGAGCGTGGGGTGGTCCAACGCAAGATAACACAAGGGCAACGGCCTAATAAACGGTAAACAGATCTAAAATAATAAGGCGCCACCACAATTCCATCACTATAAAAAACTCACTGAGGAACAGTGGGAGCATATGAATGCCACGTACGCAGGTGCAGGTGTCCCATTGATGCGTAAGGCACGACCAAAAGCATTGAAGCGACGGGAGTCCTAATAACAAGTAAATAGCGGCACACACATAGACTCAAGAGCACAAAACGTTCGCTGGTAAACACGCAACAATTCGACGTCACAACTACCTCGCGAACGCCATCCCGAAGGGAAAAACGTCGCGGTGCTGTGATTCAAAAACTGCCTGTTGCTTTCAGACGCCGGGTCCCAACTGTCCAGGAAATGCACGCAGACAGCCAGAGATCGATAAAGTAGCGGGGCAGCAGAGCTAAAGGTTACTCTCTCGCACCCATGGCAGTTGTTTCTTAAATTCTCCCCACGGAACGTGCAAGACAGCAAGTCGTAGACGGAACGATAGTTATATTCTAGCGCGCCGACAGATTGTAAACTCGGGTACACGTAATGAGGGCGTTTTAGAAAAAAGTTGGCGGCAAGCGAATGCTTCGAGAGGCCGCACGTTCGTACAATCTAAAAATGTCCTGACAAAGTCAATCGTTGTGAGGTTAGATTAAACTCGCACTTGTCATTGAATTCGTTTCTTCACCTATTATTTTCTTTAAAAAGTTTGAAACGATATTAGAGTACTGCAGTAAGCACTCAGACGATATTCTATTCTGAATTTGAAATAAAATCTTATTTGCAGATAAGCTCAGACGGAGACTCATCATAAACTAACCCAAATATGAGCATCCAATTAAATAACAAATGTTATGGATGTGGTAACTGTTTGAGTACAGCTAGTAATTTGAAGAAGCATGTGAAGAAACTCCATCCAGACCATCTGGAATCTATTCCGTCACTACAAAAATAGTGAAAATTTTAAATTTGTTTTTGAAGCGTGCAGCAAAACTTTTAACCACAAACATAATCTAACATTTTAAATGAAAACTCATAATGAGAGTAATCCCCGAACATCTGGACAATCAGAAGGAAGGATGCCCGCCAATTCGAGAAAATATGCTGTATCCAATTGTACAAATAGACAAAATGATATATTAGCTCATTGCACCAACAAACATGAAATTACAGTGATTTCAAAAGAAATAGCCTTCCCATCATTTGTAAGTACATTAGAAAATAAGGAATTGATAAAATTCGGCCAGAAACGAGAAAATGTTCAAGCAGCGCATTTTTATTAATTATACTTGCCACAGATCTGGAAACTGTGTAGCAAAAGGTAACCGACCGAGACATTTAAAGACTCAAGAAAGAGCCAAAATGATGCATAACTATTGCCCAGCCAGCATACGTGAGCGGACAACTCGTCGCCGTCATCTCACGCAGGGACAACTCGCCGCCGTCGACTCGCCGTAGGGACAACTCGCCGCCGGGCGACTAATAGCCATATCAACTAAAGTTATAATCTCGGAAAATGCTATTTTTACGCAATTGCAATATAGTAAATATAATATAATTTGCGATAAACTTAGAATTTTACCTACCTACATTATTCCACTAGTAAGTACAGTTAGGGATTAACATTAATTAAGGATGCGAGATTAACTGTGCCCTAATAGTTAAGTAGCCTGGGGGTAATAAAACTAGACAATTCGGTAAAGGATTAGTACTTTAAAAATATTACACAGGCTAATATTTAATGAGATTATAATGAGCTATACACTCTGATTTATTATTGGGGCGTAAAATAATTATTTAAACAGGTATAATAAAAGTATTAAAGATTATACTAATGTCTTTCTAAAAGGAAAATTGATATATAAACAGTCAATTTAGGTGTCAGACGTTTCCTATCCGGAAATTTGTTCGCCAACATTTGTTCCCCGGAAATTTGTTTGCCGACATTTGTTCCCCGGGGAATTTTTTCGCCCGGAAAGTTGTTCGCCAGGAAATTTTTTCGCCCTGCATTTCTACGCCGGAATTTTGTTCGCCGATATATTTTAGCATGCAAGTTAGCAGTTACCTACTTAGGTAAAACGGACAAAAGTAAAAAAACAACTTATCGAGTTATGTGCAAGCATTTATTGGCTTTCTAGCGGCCACAGTTTTGTTATCCGCTTACCGTCGTCGGTTCTAAAACGCCCTCACTTTCTGTATCTCTGTTTATATTCTTTGCCGCCCTAAATTTATCCGTTGTTACAAATATCGATCCGTCTATGACTGGCTTTTCTGAATGTTGTGGCAAGCAATTTTAAGAGTCAATGACCATGGCTGCGAGAGAGCAAGTTTCAGCTCTGCTGCCCCGTCACTTTATCGATCGCAGTGCTCTGTATGGTTTATACCATTTATTTTTAATTTTTTTAGAGATAAAGTTTCAAGTAAATGGACTCAAATTTATTTTGTTAAGTCATAATAATTATATGTATAATCTAGTTTATGTTTTTTATTTATAGTGAATTATGCAGACATTGGTTCCATTAGTTAAGTTACATGTATTATGTTTATGTTTTTTAAATAAATTATACATAAATTGACTACATTTGTTGTTTTTTTTTACTTTTGTCCGTTCTACCTAACTGCTAACTTGCATGCTAAAACATATCGGCGAACAAAATTCCGGCGTAGAAATGCAGGGCGAAAAAATTTCCTGGCGAACAACTTTCCGGGCGAATAAATTCCCCGGGGAACAAATGTCGGCGAACAGATTTCCGGGGAACAAATGTTGGCGAACAAATTTCCTAGATCCCAGACGTTTAGTGTTACCAGAATTTTCACATAGAAACATTGAGCCATGGAAGCAACAAATGTAGTATCACAGCGCAACAAAACTAAGTTCGTGAGTGAAAGTTTCATGTATGTTTCATCGAAAGATGGTTTTAAGGAATTCTGGCGATGCGAACGAAGAGGACAGTGCAAAGGCAGAATTCATGTTCGGGAAGGAAATGTCATTCATGTGGTTAATGGCCACTCGTATGAGGCAAATGCAGCTAAAATCGAAGCTGGTAACGTTGTTAGTGATATCAGCCGACGAGCTGCGTCGACTTTAGAAATCACGTCCCAAGTGATCAATTCTTGTACGAAAAATTTGACACTCGCTTGTCAAGAAAACGCAACGAAGTTATCTCCGCTCCGGACTATTCAAGCGATTTAACAACGCTAATAATCCCGGACGCATATAAAATAATTAAAATGGGCGGAGAAGTTGAAGAATTTTTCTACTTTTTGATAGTGGCCCAAATCCCGATAGAGTTTTAATATTTGGTAAGCAAGGAAATCTCCACACTTTTAAAGATTGTGATAACGGGTGTTTTTTTTAGAGGGGGAGAACTTTAAATTGAAATGAAACACAGAAAAATGTTTTTAATATCCATGAAATTGGCTTTATTTGAGAGATAATTTTATGGCATTTATGTTTGAATATGATTTCGGGCATGTGACCGCCGCGGCTGGCGTGTACATGACGTAATCTGGAGGTCCAATTTTTACACACTCTTCGCAGTAAATCAGGCTGTATTTCGGCAATAACGCGTCGAATGTTGGTTTCCAAGTGCTCAATTGTTTCCGGTTTATCGACGTAGACATGCGACTTTACATATCCTCAAAGAAAATAAACTAACGGCGTCAAATCGCACGAAAGAGGTGGCCAGTTAACAGATCCACAAAATGGATCCACGAAATGGATCTGTTAACTGGCCACCTCTTTCGTGCGATTTGACGCCGTTAGATGATTTTCTTTGAGGATATGTAAAGTCGCATGTCTACGTCGATAAACCGGAAACAATTGAACACTTGGAAGCCAACATTCGACGCGTTATAGCCATTTACTGATTTACTGCGAAGAGTGTGTGAAAATTGGGCCTTCAGATTACGTCATGTACACGCCAGCCACGGCGATCACATGCCCGAAATCATATTCAAACATAAATGCCATAAAATTATCTTTCAAATAAAGCCAATTTCATGGATATTAAAAACATTTTTCTGTGTTTTATTTCAATTTAAAGTTCTCCTCCTCTAAAAAAACACCCTTTACCTTTAGCGTGGATGGCACTTTTAAAGTATCGCCTCCGTTATTTTGCCAAGTATTTGTTATACTCGTTAAGAAGCATGGTGGAGTGCATCCAATGTTGTATACATTACTGCGCAACAAGCAGCGTCATACATATAAAAAGCTATTTCGTGCAATTAAGGATCTACAACCCGAACAACCTACTTCAATTTCATGCGATTTTGAGTTGGCCATTTTTCAAAGTATTTCTGAAGCGTTTCCAAACACGCATTATACGGATGCTTTTTCCATTTGGCGCAGAATATGAAAAAACATCTGTGTTTGTTGGGTCTAATTAACAATTACAATACAAATGCAGAATTTGCCTTATTTGCTCGAATGATAACTGCGGTAGCATTTGTACCAGTTCAAGATATCTATGAAGCACTTGATGCCCTTGGAGATGTTATTCCAGATGATCTACGTCCAAGCTTAGATTGGCTAGAAGATAATTACGTTGTAAGTCCTAACAGGCGCGGTCAAGGACGTCGTCGTCCATTATTTGCACCCGAAACATAGAACGTCTTGTTACGGATAGTTTGTAGCTTCCCTTGTCTTAGTGAAAATTTGCTAGTTAAATTTTATTTTAAAGCTGTATTAGGTGGCTTCAATTTGTAGTTTCGCATGCTTTAGTGAAGATTTAACCAGTTGAATTTTAGTTTTAAGCATGTCATTATAATTAATAGATGGTTTCGCATGCAACTCCCCTAGTAATTAACTAAATTTCATCATTTGCATTTATTCTGCCCCAATTCTATATACATTCACGCCTAGTTGGTTAGGCAACTTTATGTGCATCTATTATAAACAAATTTCTGGCTTGATAGATTAAAATTGCAGTGCTGTTATCTCTTGAGTACAGTCCAATTTTGCAGTGGTTTTTTGTGGGACCTTTTGCCAAACATTTTTGGGGAAGTTCTTGATATCCAGGAATTTGTTGAACACATGATTGGTTTCCCACGTTCTTTCCCATTCAAAATTTCGTGCAAGCTGGTTGTGCTCTGGCAGTTTAGTGCTTCAAAAAGTCTGTTGGCTTGGCTGATTTCCGTTAGTTTCATGGAGGTCCTAGAGCACAAATGCCTTTTTGACGTTCATAATTATTAGTTTTGTTGATTTACTTACGTCTGTTGCCACGGCGGATTTATTTCGGGCCAACGTTACCCCTTGCACGATATTTCTGGCTACTCTTCAACTTAGGTAGGCTGACGATAGCTCCTGCCTCATTATCGGGTGCTTATTTGGGAATTTTGTACGTTTTCAGCCAATTTTTGTTGGGATGCTTATCTAAAATTAAAATAAGTATACGAGGCATGCCTTTTATGTATTATCGTTTACATATTTACCGCCAATTTCGAATATAGAACCGTACAGCGTTCGAATCTCTTTAAATCTAGAAGCTCAAAATAATTTAAAAAGATAGGATTAGTGAAATTGCTTAGTCACAGCGTCATTTCAAAGTTGTCAAGTCGCGTACGAAAATGAATTTCTCTAAGGAAAATGTTCGTGCAATAATTTTCTACAACTTTCGAAGAGGACTAACACGACTTCAATGTTTCGAGGAGCTGACTTCAGTGTTCAATGATGAAGCCCAATGTCTTAGAACCGTCAAACGCTGGTATTTAGAATTCCAGCGTGGACATACCAGCCTTAGTGGCAAATCTCGTGAAGGACGCCCAAAAACCGCCTTTACTGAAGATAACATCGTTGCTGTGAGACAACTAATCATCGAAGACCGTCATGTGACATATCGTGAGATTGAAACATCATTAGGCATTTCAGGGACAATAATTCAAAAGATCCTGCATGAAGCGCTTGGTGTGGGAAAGCTGGTCTCCCGTTGGGTCCCGAATTTGCTTTCCGACGGTCACAAGGCGGCTCGTGTTAAATGGTGTAGGTAAACTCTTCAATGATTCAACCGAAGAGAGTCAAATCACGTCTACGACATCATCAGTGGTGATGAATCTTGGATTTATGCCTATGATCCTGATTCTAAACAGCAATCGACCGTCTGTGTCTTCCAAGATGAGCCAAAACCGACGAAAGTTGTTCGCTCCCGAAGCACTTCAAAGAAAATGGTGGCCACGTTCGTAGCGAAAACAGGTCACGTTGCGACGATTGAACTAGAGGATCGTAGGACAGTTAATGCAGACTTTTTAGTCGAAACATGTCGCTACTGTATTAACCTAGCATTTATTAAATGTGATACATGGGAAAGGTTTGGTGTTTTTAATATCTCTCCTGTGATATACAACCCCATTTCGAGTTACCAATGGATCCTTTTGTTGTAGTATACCATAGTCTGTTTACCACAAGTTATCACCGAGCTTCGGAAAACCAACCCAAAGCGACACATCAACCTGCATCATGACAACGCAAGCTCGCATACCGCTCGCCAAACAATTGATTATTTGGAGCAGCAAAACGTAGAAATTCTGGACCACCCTCCCTATAGTCCTGGCTTAAGCCCTAACGATTTTTGTACTTTTCCCAAAATTAAGAAAAATCTTAGTGGTCAACGGTTCCAGTCTAGTGAAGAAGCAGTCGAAGCTTTCAAATCGGCGATTTTGAGTACCCCTACCTCGGAGTGGAATAAATGTTTCAAAAACTGGTTCGAGCGTATGATAAAGTGCATAAAATATCGTTGTGAATACTTTGAAAAACAATAAAATGTATATAAGGTTCTAGTTGTTTATTTTTTTCTCAAACGACAAAACATAAAAGGCATGCCTCGTACGATATAGCAGACAGCTTTCTCCTGTATGTGTTCTTAATATATGATTGTACAAGTCATTCCTCTAAATTGTGTTATATGGAAAACAAAAAGGCCTCAGGTATGCATTATACGGATACGTTCAAATAAGTAGTTTTCTGCTGTATGGACATTTATATGATTTTCCAAATCATCCCTTTAAATTAGATAGGATGCACAACACAAAAGCTTCAGTAAAATATACGTATACGTATACGTTGTAGTAGTCGGTTTTCTCCCGTATGTCCTCATATGATTTTACATGTGATCTCTCTAAATTGTGTTATATGAAGTACAAAAAAAGGCTTCAAAGATGCATTATACGTACGTTCAAATAGGCAGTTTTCTCCTGTATGAGCCTTCATATGTTTTTCCAAGTCATCTTTTTAAATTACCTAGAATTAAAACATAAAGTAAAATAAAAATAACTATTCAATGTAGTCGACGGTTTTCTCCTGTATGTGTCCTCATATGATTTTACAAGTCAACAGTCTAAGTAGTGCTATATAGACAACAAAAAGTCCTCACTGATACATGATAAACATACATGTATACATTGTAGTAGACAGTTTACTCCTGTATGTGTCCTAATATGAATTTATAAGTCATTCTTTAAAATTGTCTTGTATGGAGAACAAAAATTACTCAAATATATATGGGACTATACATTCAAGTAGGTAGTTTTAAGCTGTATGAGCCCTCCTACGATTTTCGAAGTCATCCCTTTAAATTACCTAGAATGAACAACATAAAGAATTCAGTAAAATAAAAATAAGTATACATTGTAGTAACAGTTTTCTCCGGTACGTGTCCTCATATGATTTTACGTCATCCCTCTGAATTAAATTATATGGACTGTGACGTTAGCTCCGGCCGAAATTATTATTTCTACGCATTGGAATGCGTTCAAATTTCGTCCCGCTAAAATTCCGTCACATTCACCTAGAAAACATCGCCAAAGCGCGAGAAAATTGATAACACGACAAAATCATCGTTCTGCGCCCGCATCGACAGGACGTCGTCCGGCGCATCCCTACCAAATTTCGAGCACTGATAAAGAGTATGGTATAGTATAAATAGATAACGCACGCTCTTAGTAGAGCTTGCGTCCGCCGACACTGACCTGCGTCTTGCTCTAGGTCCTCGGGGACCTAGTTCCTGAAACCAGTCCGAAACACTTGATTCCTGCGACTAGAAATTGCTAGGAAACCGTCCTGAACGCGCTATGACAAGAATCGTTTTGAGGCTTCGTGATTATCGACCTAAAACGACTTGTTATAAACTAATTTCAATTTCTGTTAAACTCCCCTGAGCTCGCTATAATAACAATCGTTTATGGCTTCGTGATTATCGACCAAAACGATCTGTTATAAATCAATCTCAATTTCTGTTAAACTTTCCCGAACTCGCTGTACTAACAATCGTTTAGGGCTTCGTGATTATCGACCAAAACGATTGGTTATAAATTTTTCTCAACCTGTAGAAACGGCACACACTAGTCGCAAGAACCAATACGAAACTTATTCGTAAAACTTAAGAATGCAGAGCTTTACTCACCTGGAGGAATGTTGTTTTATAAACGTCTTAAGCCTGTCCGTAGTGCCTTAATTGAACAATCAAAATCTCCGTGGTTTAATTAGCAACTTTGAAGGTTTTACCGTTTCTAAACGAATTTGATATACTGTCATTTTACTTGCTAAAAGAAGCTATTCGGCACTGCGGGCAAGTCAGGCCTTCGCCCTACGTTGATTTATAGTCACAACTCCCGAAATAAACCATATTACACCCGAATTTACTGTTCAACAAATATAAACAAAGTTAACCTCGAATTGTATATTTAGTCTTGGCCGCTAGAGGACGTTTACGTCAGCCACAGTAGCGGTACGTGCACGGTATTGGTGATCCGCAACCTGTCCAGCCGTGAAGCAAAAGAGGTTGTCGGCCTGCCAGGCACCCCAAAGGAGCCAGAGAAGAAATCCTATTTTGTTTGTACCAAATACGGGAAATATTTTTATTATGTTACAATGTATATAGTTAAACCCAAATAAATCCCTTCTATGTTATGTGTACTTTTCTATATACCTGAGAGACTAAATTGGACCTTGGCATCTGAGCTGCCTGATAGTAAAAAGTTCATTACCAGAAGGGTGATTATTCATGGCTCAAAAATTAAGCAAATAATTAATTAGAATCCAGGCTGTTACAGGACAACAACACGGCCTTAGAGATGCATTATACGTAGGTACATTCAAATAGGTAGTTTGAATGGGCATTCTTATTAGCAGTCATTACAAGAAGTTCTACCAGATGTCGTCGAAGATGTTCCTTTGGATGTGGCCGTACTATGTGGTTTACGCATGACGGCTGTCCTTCACATTTTAGTCGTGTAGTAGATTATGTCAACACCATCTTTCTGCAAAGATGGATCGGTCGGGGTGGATTCATCTCATGGCCCCCACACAGTCCAGATCGCAACCCAGTGGACTTTTTCTTATGGCGTTGTATGGAAGAATTGGTATATGCCATCGAAGTTGATACAATCGACGAATTGCGCCATCGCATCAACGCAACAAAGCAGTTACAACAATGTGCGTCGAAGAACATACCTCAATTTCCCACCCCTGCTGAACAAATATTCGCATGTGTGGAGCAGCGTGCTTGCTATGTGACGAACAGTTAGGCAAATAGGTAATAAAATAGCAAATATTCGGCATTCGGAAAATACCGCATGTGTGGTGCCGGTTTAAGATATGCAGGATTCTGGCAGGGTACTAAATTGAAATTGTTTCCAGTACACATCTGATAAGGGCCATGTTCTAGCAACAAAATTGTAGAAAACATTCCTATTCAATTAGGCAATATAGTTGAGTTTTAAAGCTCAAAGGGTGCAGACGCGCGATAATTTGTGTATTTACTTGCGCGGTGCCGTGACCGCGCCGTGTTATCGGTCCCTAGCAGTAGGTCCTGCGGCGCTACCTATACCAATGATACGTCCGACTAGATGTACAACCCAGAGTTACAACAAATGCAAATGCCAAGTAATTCCTATCTACAACCATATCAAACCATGTTATACTCCCAACCCTATCAACAACCTCAACACCATTCATAAACCCCTACTTATTTATCTCAACCAGAAATAAACAATTCTTGAACCAAAGTATAAAAAAGGCAGAAATTCTTAAGACGATTTAGTACTACAAACCAAGTATTCTTAAGACAATGAACATTGATTAAACCCACCCTCCACCTCCAACCGCTACTCATCCCTGGAAGAAAATAAACAGGATGATAACCAAACAAATACAAGCTCCGAAAAGATAACGAAACAAATACAAGTTCCGAAAAAAATCCAAACCACCTCCAATCTTTCTAACTGGTGTTGAAAGTATCGCACCCCTTATGAATCTTCTAAATCAAATACCAAAACAGCAATACGAAATTAAAGCTCTCGTTGGAAATCAGGTAAAACTGCTGAGAAGGTAGTATTAAAAATATGCACCACTCGATCAGCACTCAAGATATCAAAACTGAAATTGAGAAACTACGACACACGGTTACGAATATTTGGAATATCAAACAATATCGAACGAAATTACCACTTCCAATGTTCTTCGTTGATTTGAAACCTGCAGCCAAAAATATAGACATTATGACGAGTACATACAACAATGTAAAATTACATTTGAAACAAATCAAATCAAAAGAGAGATCGTCCAATGTCAAAGATATGGGCACACAAAAAATTTCTGCCATTTAACACCTACATAAGCAAAATGCGCAGGCGATCATTCTACAGACTAGTGTGAACGCGAAGAAAGATCTAAAGATGTGCGATGTGTCGTGTGTGTCACCCTGCTAATTACAAGGAATGTATAATCTATAAAGCACTTCAAAAGAAAACGTAATACGCTTAAGTAACCAATCGAAATCAACAACTCTTACTACCCCCAGCAACACAGTGCATCAATCCAATGACTTGCAAGACCTAAAAAACATGATGAAAAACGTGTTCGAACAAATATGAACATTAGTAAACCTCGTAACTACAGTGCTGATCAAACTCAAATAATGGATAAAAACTTACTACTCGCGTTATGGAACGCCAATGGCCTGCCACACCATATCGAAGAGCTAAAAACATTTGTTATAAACCATAACAGAAACTCACTATACCGAAAGAAACTATTTAAACATTCCTAACTACTCTACTTACAATATTAATCACCCAGCAGGAACTGGTCGAGGTGGAACCGCTATAATGATCGGAAACTCAATTAAACAGCTAGAATAAACCTTTCCTTCAAGCAACCAGTGTATCCATAGAGGATTCAGTACGCTCGCTGACAATTGCAGCTGCGTATTTCCGTCCTAGATTCTCAGTAAAACACGACCAATTCGAGGATTTCTATAGTACATTAGGACGACGGTTTATTGCAGGAGGAGATTACAACGCTAAACACACTGATTGGGGATCCCGGCTTATATCACCCAAAGGACGCCAGCTACATAAAAGTATAGAAATCAACCACTTGAAACATGTCTGTACAGGAGAACCCACGTACTGGCCAACTAACAGGAACAAACAACCTGATATTGTTGATTTATGAGGCACAAAAGGAATTCATTAACACCTCTTGACTGCTTAGTCGTGTTTCGACCTATCCTCGTATCTTCTATAACAACACCGATGCAGATAAAACGATTTACGGGCTTGGCACGCAAAGAGAAGCACCGACGTCAATTGAATTTAAAAACTTTGTATTAAAGATTTACGATTCACAATACTAAAACACGTCGTAGAATACTCGACCGTCAGCAGAACTTTACGTGCCCACACAGATAACAAGCACGCTATTGCTCGCTTGTTAGATAGCGTGGTCACACGTAAAGTTCTAAGTAACGGTCTTGCAATGTAAATTGCTACACCGCTTGCAGTGGATATGTTTCTGCGATAGCATCATCAAAATATCTGCCTTGTGGAAATACCACAACTTAACATGAATAAAATAACACTCACATTAAATATTAATAGCAGTACAAGGATACATATTCCGCGATGCTGTTCATAAAATCAAGAGCAATTTCGTATATAGAGAGGATCCGGTACACTTTCGTATTTGAAAAATACCGAAGACAACTTAGCATTTATTTTATTCACGAATAGAAGTTTCAGTAATGGCACTTATTTTAATACTGGTATAAAAGGCTACATCAAACTATCAATGTTAGCGAACTTATCTTCAAATTTAATCCCGAAAATTGTAATGCAGAAGTTGAAGAGCCGTATCCAAACATTCGAGAAAATATATTTCTGTTTACAGAACAAACAAATCTACAAGAAATTACAAAAAATTTATTATTGTCGAAATCCATTATACTACCTGCTTGCTGCAGTTGTGAAAAAGTTCGTCCTTTTTTTCAATGATTGGTCAAAATGACAATTATTATGAGGTCAGCATGTCCTTACAAAGAATAACGTACGGCAGGTGCCCGGAGAACACAATCGAGAAAATATATTTCTCTTTACACAACAAATAAATGTAGACAAATTAGACGCAGAAATTGCAAAAAAAAAATTGTTGCCGGTATCCATTAAACTACCTGATTGCAAAAGTTGCGAAAAAGTTCGTCCTGTTTTACAACGACTGGTCAAAATGACAATTATGAGGAGGTCACTATTACCTTACAAAGAAAAACGTACGACAGGTGCCAGAAGAACACATTCGAGAAAATATATTTCTCTTTACAGAACAGACAAATGTACACAAATTAGACGCAGAAATTGCAAAAAAAAATGTTGACGGTATCCATCAAACTACCTGCTTGTAAAGGTTGCGACAAACTTCGCCCTTTTTTTCAACGACTGGTCAAAATGGCAATTATTAGGAGGTCACTATTACCTTGCAAAGAAAAACGAACGGCAGGTGCAAGGAGAACACATTCGAGAAAATATATTTCTCTTTACAGAAAGGACAAATGCACACGAATAGACGCAGAAATTGCAAAAAAAAAAAACAAAAATTATTATTGACGGTATCCGTTAAACTACCTGCTTGCAAATGTTGCGACAAAGTTAGTACTTTTTTTCAACGACAGGTCAAAATGACAACTATTAGGAGGTCACTATTACCTTACAAACAAAAACGTACTGCAGGTGCCAGGAAAACACATTTGAGAAAATATATTTCTCTTTACAGAGCAAACGAATGTACACGATTTAGATGCAGAAATTGCAAAATAAATTTTATTGTTGACGAAATCCATTAAACTAACTGCTTGGAACCTAACTATCAACATTAACGAACCATCTTCAAATTTAATCCAGAAAATTTCAATGCAGAATTTGAAGAACCGTATCGAAACATTCCAGAAAATGTATTTCCCTTTACAGAGCAAATCAATGTACACGCTTTAGATGCAGAAAATGCAAAATAAATTTTATTTTTGACTACCTGCTTGGATACTTGCAGAAGTTGAGAAAAAGTTCGGCTTTTTTTCAACGACTGGTCAAAATGATAATTATTAGGAGGCCACTATTACCTTGCAAAGAAAAACATACGGCAGGTGCAAGGAGAACACATTCGAGAAAATATATTTCTCTTTACAGAACAGACAAATGTACACGAATTAGACGCAGAAATGCAAAAAAAAGTTCGTCCTTTTTTTCAACGACAGGTCAAAATGACAACTATTAGGAGGTCACTATTACCTTACAAACAAAAACGTACTGCAGGTGCCAGGAAAACACATTCGAGAAAATATATTTCTCTTTACAGAGCAAACGAATGTACACGATTTAGATGTAGAAATTGCAAAATAAATTTTATTGTTGACGAAATCTATTAAACTAACTGCTTGGTACTTAAATATCAACATTAACGAACTCTTCAAAATTAATCCAGAAAATTTCAATGCAGAATTTGAAGAACCGTAGCGAAACATTCCAGAAAATTTATTTCTCTTTACAGAGCAAACCAATTTACACGATTTAGATGCAGAAATTGCAAAATAAATGTTATTGTTCACGAAATACATTAAACTACCTGCTTGGGTACATGCGGAAGTTGAGAAAAAGCCCGTCCCTTTTTAATGACTGGATAAAAGGACTACTATTAGATCACTATTACCTTACAATCAAGAACGTACGGTAGCGAAGACAACTTAGCATTTATTTTATTCAGGAATAGAAGTTTCAGTAATGACACTCGTTTTAATACTTGCCATAAAAGGTTACACCTAACTATCAACATTAACGAACTTGCCTTCACATTTAATCAAGAAAATTTCCATGCAGAATTTGAAACATTCCAGAAAATTTATTTTCTTTACAGAGCAAACCAATGTACACGATTTAGATGCAGAAATTGCAAAATAAATTTTATTGTTGACAAAATCCCATTAAACTACCTGCTTGCAGAAATTGCGAAAAAGTTCGACCTTTTTTTCAACGACTGGTCAAAATATCGATAATTAGGAGGTCACTATTATCTTACAAAGAAAAACGTACGGCAAGTGCAAGGAGAACCCATTCGAGAAGATATGTTTCTCTTTACAGAACAGTCAAATGAACACGAATTAGACGCAGAAATTGCAAAAAAAAATTGTTGACGGTATCCATTAAACTACCTGCTTTCAAAAGTTGCGACAATGTTCTTCCTTTTTTTCAACGACACGTCAAAATGACAATTATTAGGAGGTCACTATTACCTTACAAAAACAAACGTACGGCAGGTGCAAGGAGAACACATGCCAGAAAATATATTTCTCTTTACAGAACAGTCAAATGAACACGAATTAGATGCAGAAAATGTAAATAAATTATTGTTGACGGTATCCATTAAACTACCTGCTTGCAAAGGTTGCGACAAAGTTCGTCCTTTTTTTCAACGACAGGTTAAAATGACGATTATTAGGTCACTATTACCTTACAAAGAAAAACGTACGGCAAGTGCAAGGAGAACCCATTCGAGAAGATATGTTTCTCTTTACAAACAAATGTACAAGAATTAGACGCAGAAATTGCAAAAAAAGATTATTGTTGACGGTATCCATTAAACTACCTGCTTTCAAAGGTTGCGTCAAAGTTCGTCCTTTTTTCAAAGGACATGCCAAAATGACAATTATTAGGAGGTCACTATTACCTTACAAACAAGAACGTACGGCAGGTGCAAGGAGAACACATTCGAGAAAATATATTTCTCTTTACAGAACAGACAAATGTACACGAATTAGACGCAGAAATTGCCAACAAAAATTATTGTTGACGGTATCCATTAAACTACCTGATTGCAAAAGTTGCGAAAAAGTTAGTCCTTTTTTTCAACGACAGGTTAAAATGACGATTATTAGGTCACTATTACCTTACAAAGAAAAACGTACGGCAAGTGCAAGGAGAACCCATTCGAGAAGATATGTTTCTCTTTACAATCAAATGTACAAGAATTAGACGCAGAAATTGCAAAAAAAGATTATTGTTGACGGTATCCATTAAACTACCTGCTTTCAAAGGTTGCGTCAAAGTTCGTCCTTTTTTCAAAGGACATGCCAAAATGACAATTATTAGGTCACTATTACCTTACAAACAAGAACGTACGGCAGGTGCAAGGAGAACACATTCGAGAAAATATATTTCTCTTTACAGAACAGACAAATGTACACGAATTAGACGCAGAAATTGCAAAAAAAAAATTGTTGGCGGTATCCATTAAACTACCTGCTTTCAAAAGTTGCGACAATGTTCTTCCTTTTTTTCAACGACACGTCAAAATGACAATTATTAGGAGGTCACTATTACCTTACAAAGAAAAACGTACGGCAGGTGCCAGAAGAACACATTCGAGAAAATATATTTCTCTTTACAGAACAAACAAATGTACACGAATTAGACGCAGAAATTGCAAAAAAAGATTATTGTTGCCGGTATCCATTAAACTACCTGATTGCAAAAGTTGCGAAAAAGTTCGTCCTGTTTTACGACTGGTCAAAATGACAATTATGAGGAGGTCACTATTACCTTACAAAGAAAAACGTACGGCAGGTGCCAGAAGAACACATTCGAGAAAATATATTTCTCTTTACAGAACAGACAAATGTACACGAATTAGACGCAGAACTTGCAAAAAAAATTATTGTTGACGGTATCCATTAAACTACCTGCTTGCAAAGGTTGCGACAAAGTTCGTCCGTTTTTTCAACGACTGGTCAAAATGGCAATTATTAGGTCACTATTGCCTAACAAAGAAAAATGTACGGCAGGTTCCAGGAAAACACATTCGAGAAAATATATTGCCAAGTTGCGGTTTTTTTTTCAACGACTGGTCAAAATGACAATTATTAGGAGGTCACTATTACTTTACAAAGAAAAACGTACGGCAGATGCAAGGAGAACACATTCGAGAAAGTATATTTCTCTTTACAGAACAGACAAATGTACACGAATTAGACGCAGAAATTGCAAAAAAAAAAAATGTTGACGGTATCCATCAAACTACCTGCTTGCAAAGGTTGCGACAAACTTCGCACTTTTTTTCAACGACTGGTCAAAATGGCAATTATTAGGAGGTCACTATTACCTTTCAAACAAAAACGTACGGCAGGTGCAAGGAGAACACATTCGAGAAAATATATTTCTCTTTACAGAACAGACAAATGTACACGAATTAGACGCAGAAATTGCAAAAAAAAAATTGTTGACGGTATCCATTAAACTACCTGCTTGCAAAGTTTGCGACAAAGTTCGTACTTTTTTTCAACGACAGGTCAAAATGGCAATTATTAGGTCACTATTAACTTGCAAAGAAAAACGAACGGCAGGTGCAAGGAGAACACATTCGAGAAAATATATTTCTCTTTACAGAAAGGACAAATGCACACGAATAGACGCAGAAATTGCAAAAAAAACAAAAATTATTATTGAAGGTATCCGTTAAACTACCTGCTTGCAAATGTTGCGACAAAGTTAGTACTTTTTTTCAACGACAGGTCAAAATGACAACTATTAGGAGGTCACTATTACCTTACAAACAAAAACGTACTGCAGGTGCCAGGAAAACACATTTGAGAAAATATATTTCTCTTTACAGAGCAAACGAATGTACACGATTTAGATGCAGAAATTGCAAAATAAATTTTATTGTTGACGAAATCCATTAAACTAACTGCTTGGAACCTAACTATCAACATTAACGAACCATCTTCAAATTTAATCCAGAAAATTTCAATGCAGAATTTGAAGAACCGTATCGAAACATTCCAGAAAATGTATTTCCCTTTACAGAGCAAATCAATGTACACGCTTTAGATGCAGAAAATGCAAAATAAATTTTATTTTTGACTACCTGCTTGGATACTTGCAGAAGTTGGGAAAAAGTTCGGCTTTTTTTCAACGACTGGTCAAAATGATAATTATTAGGAGGCCACTATTACCTTGCAAAGAAAAACATACGGCAGGTGCAAGGAGAACACATTCGAGAAAATATATTTCTCTTTACAAACAAATGTACACGAATTAGACGCAGAAATTGCAAAAAAAGATTATTGTTGACGGTATCCATTAAACTACCTGCTTGCAAAGGTTGCGTCAAAGTTCGTCCTTTTTTCAAAGGACATGCCAAAATGACAATTATTAGGAGGTCACTATTACCTTACAAACAAGAACGTACGGCAGGTGCAAGGAGAACACATTCGAGAAAATATATTTCTCTTTACAGAACAGACAAATGTACACGAATTAGACGCAGAACTTGCAAAAAAAATTATTGTTGACGGTATCCATTAAAATACCTGCTTGCAGAAGTTGCGAAAAGTTCGGCTTTTTTACGACTGGTCAAAATGACAATAATTAGGAAGTCACTATTACCTTACAAAGAAAAACGTACGGCAGTTGCAAGGAGAACCCATTCGAGAAGATATGTTTCTCTTTACAAACAAATGTACACGAATTAGACGCAGAAATTGCAAAAAAAGATTATTGTTGCCGGTATCCATTAAACTACCTGATTGCAAAAGTTGCGAAAAAGTTCGTCCTGTTTTACGACTGGTCAAAATGACAATTATGAGGAGGTCACTATTACCTTACAAAGAAAAACGTACGGCAGGTGCCAGAAGAACACATTCGAGAAAATATATTTCTCTTTACAGAACAGACAAATGTACACGAATTAGACGCAGAACTTGCAAAAAAAATTATTGTTGACGGTATCCATTAAACTACCTGCTTGCAAAGGTTGCGACAAAGTTCGTCCTTTTTTTCAACGACTGGTCAAAATGGCAATTATTAGGTCACTATTGCCTAACAAAGAAAAACGTACGGCAGGTTCCAGGAAAACACATTCGAGAAAATATATTGCCAAGTTGCGGTTTTTTTTTCAACGACTGGTCAAAATGACAATTATTAGGAGGTCACTATTACTTTACAAAGAAAAACGTACGGCAGATGCAAGGAGAACACATTCGAGAAAGTATATTTCTCTTTACAGAACAGACAAATGTACACGAATTAGACGCAGAAATTGCAAAAAAAAAATGTTGACGGTATCCATCAAACTACCTGCTTGCAAAGGTTGCGACAAACTTCGCCCTTTTTTTCAACGACTGGTCAAAATGGCAATTATTAGGAGGTCACTATTACCTTTCAAACAAAAACGTACGGCAGGTGCAAGGAGAACACATTCGAGATAATATATTTCTCTTTACAGAACAGACAAATGTACACGAATTAGACGCAGAAATTGCAAAAAAAAAATTGTTGACGGTATCCATTAAACTACCTGCTTGCAAAGTTTGCGAAAAAGTTCGTACTTTTTTTCAACGACAGGTCAAAATGGCAATTATTAGTTCACTATTAACTTGCAAAGAAAAACGAACGGCAGGTGCAAGGAGAACACATTCGAGAAAATATATTTCTCTTTACAGAAAGGACAAATGCACACGAATAGACGCAGAAATTGCAAAAAAAAATTGTTGACGGTATCCATTAAACTACCTGCTTGCAAAGTTTGCGAAAAAGTTCGTACTTTTTTTCAACGACAGGTCAAAATGGCAATTATTAGGTCACTATTAACTTGCAAAGAAAAACGAACGGCAGGTGCAAGGAGAACACATTCGAGAAAATATATTTCTCTTTACAGAAAGGACAAATGCACACGAATAGACGCAGAAATTGCAAAAAAAAACAAAAATTATTATTGAAGGTATCCGTTAAACTACCTGCTTGCAAATGTTGCGACAAAGTTAGTACTTTTTTTCAACGACAGGTCAAAATGACAACTATTAGGAGGTCACTATTACCTTACTAACTAAAACGTACTGCAGGTGCCAGGAAAACACATTTGAGAAAATATATTTCTCTTTACAGAGCAAACGAATGTACACGATTTAGATGCAGAAATTGCAAAATAAATTTTATTGTTGACGAAATCCATTAAACTAACTGCTTGGAACCTAACTATCAACATTAACGAACCATCTTCAAATTTAATCCAGAAAATTTCAATGCAGAATTTGAAGAACCGTATCGAAACATTCCAGAAAATGTATTTCCCTTTACAGAGCAAATCAATTTACACGATTTAGATGCGGAAATTGCAAAATAAATGTTATTGTTCACGAAATACATTAAACTACCTGCTTGGGTACATGCGGAAGTTGAGAAAAAGCCCGTCCCTTTTTAATGACTGGATAAAAGGACTACTATTAGATCACTATTACCTTACAATCAAGAACGTACGGTAGCGAAGACAACTTAGCATTTATTTTATTCAGGAATAGAAGTTTCAGTAATGACACTCGTTTTAATACTTGCCATAAAAGGTTACACCTAACTATCAACATTAACGAACTTGCCTTCACATTTAATCAAGAAAATTTCCATGCAGAATTTGAAACATTCCAGAAAATTTATTTTCTTTACAGAGCAAACCAATGTACACGATTTAGATGCAGAAATTGCAAAATAAATTTTATTGTTGACGAAATCCCATTAAACTACCTGCTTGCAGAAATTGCGAAAAAGTTCGACCTTTTTTTCAACGACTGGTCAAAATGACGATAATTAGGAGGTCACTATTATCTTACAAAGGAAAACGTACGGCAAGTGCAAGGAGAACCCATTCGAGAAGATATGTTTCTCTTTACAGAACAGTCAAATGAACACGAATTAGACGCAGAAATTGCAAAAAAAAAATTGTTGACGGTATCCATTAAACTACCTGCTTTCAAAAGTTGCGACAATGTTCTTCCTTTTTTTCAACGACACGTCAAAATGACAATTATTAGGAGGTCACTATTACCTTACAAAAACAAACGTACGGCAGGTGCAAGGAGAACACATGCCAGAAAATATATTTCTCTTTACAGAACAGTCAAATGAACACGAATTAGATGCAGAAAATGTAAATAAATTATTGTTGACGGTATCCATTAAACTACCTGCTTGCAAAGGTTGCGACAAAGTTCGTCCTTTTTTTCAACGACAGGTTAAAATGACGATTATTAGGTCACTATTACCTTACAAAGAAAAACGTACGGCAAGTGCAAGGAGAACCCATTCGAGAAGATATGTTTCTCTTTACAAACAAATGTACAAGAATTAGACGCAGAAATTGCAAAAAAAGATTATTGTTGACGGTATCCATTAAACTACCTGCTTTCAAAGGTTGCGTCAAAGTTCGTCCTTTTTTCAAAGGACATGCCAAAATGACAATTATTAGGTCACTATTACCTTACAAACAAGAACGTACGGCAGGTGCAAGGAGAACACATTCGAGAAAATATATTTCTCTTTACAGAACAGACAAATGTACACGAATTAGACGCAGAAATGCAAAAAAAAAGTTCGTCATTTTTTTCAACGACAGGTCAAAATGACAACTATTAGGAGGTCACTATTACCTTACAAACAAAAACGTACTGCAGGTGCCAGGAAAACACATTCGAGAAAATATATTTCTCTTTACAGAGCAAACGAATGTACACGATTTAGATGCAGAAATTGCAAAATAAATTTTATTGTTGACAAAATCTATTAAACTAACTGCTTGGTACTTAAATATCAACATTAACGAACTCTTCAAAATTAATCCAGAAAATTTCAATGCAGAATTTGAAGAACCGTAGCGAAACATTCCAGAAAATTTATTTCTCTTTACAGAGCAAACCAATTTACACGATTTAGATGCAGAAATTGCAAAATAAATGTTATTGTTCACGAAATACATTAAACTACCTGCTTGGGTACATGCGGAAGTTGAGAAAAAGCCCGTCCCTTTTTAATGACTGGATAAAAGGACTACTATTAGATCACTATTACCTTACAATCAAGAACGTACGGTAGCGAAGACAACTTAGCATTTATTTTATTCAGCAATAGAAGTTTCAGTAATGACACTCGTTTTAATACTTGCCATAAAAGGTTACACCTAACTATCAACATTAACGAACTTGCCTTCACATTTAATCAAGAAAATTTCCATGCAGAATTTGAAACATTCCAGAAAATTTATTTTCTTTACAGAGCAAACCAATGTACACGATTTAGATGCAGAAATTGCAAAATAAATTTTATTGTTGACGAAATCCCATTAAACTACCTGCTTGCAGAAATTGCGAAAAAGTTCGACCTTTTTTTCAACGACTGGTCAAAATGACGATAATTAGGAGGTCACTATTATCTTACAAAGAAAAACGTACGGCAAGTGCAAGGAGAACCCATTCGAGAAGATATGTTTCTCTTTACAGAACAGTCAAATGAACACGAATTAGACGCAGAAATTGCAAAAAAAAAATTGTTGACGGTATCCATTAAACTACCTGCTTTCAAAAGTTGCGACAATGTTCTTCCTTTTTTTCAACGACACGTCAAAATGACAATTATTAGGAGGTCACTATTACCTTACAAAAACAAACGTACGGCAGGTGCAAGGAGAACACATGCCAGAAAATATATTTATCTTTACAGAACAGTCAAATGAACACGAATTAGATGCAAAAAATGTAAATAAATTATTGTTGACGGTATCCATTAAACTACCTGCTTGCAAAGGTTGCGACAAAGTTCGTCCTTTTTTTCAACGACAGGTTAAAATGACGATTATTAGGTCACTATTACCTTACAAAGAAAAACGTACGGCAAGTGCAAGGAGAACCCATTCGAGAAGATATGTTTCTCTTTACAAACAAATGTACAAGAATTAGACGCAGAAATTGCAAAAAAAGATTATTGTTGACGGTATCCATTAAACTACCTGCTTTCAAAGGTTGCGTCAAAGTTCGTCCTTTTTTCAAAGGACATGCCAAAATGACAATTATTAGGAGGTCACTATTACCTTACAAACAAGAACGTACGGCAGGTGCAAGGAGAACACATTCGAGAAAATATATTTCTCTTTACAGAACAGACAAATGTACACGAATTAGACGCAGAAATTGCAAACAAAAATTATTGTTGACGGTATCCATTAAACTACCTGATTGCAAAAGTTGCGAAAAAGTTAGTCCTTTTTTTCAACGACAGGTTAAAATGACGATTGTTAGGTCACTATTACCTTACAAAGAAAAACGTACGGCAAGTGCAAGGAGAACCCATTCGAGAAGATATGTTTCTCTTTACAAACAAATGTACAAGAATTAGACGCAGAAATTGCAAAAAAAGATTATTGTTGACGGTATCCATTAAACTACCTGCTTTCAAAGGTTGCGTCAAAGTTCGTCCTTTTTTCAAAGGACATGCCAAAATGACAATTATTAGGAGGTCACTATTACCTTACAAACAAGAACGTACGGCAGGTGCAAGGAGAACACATTCGAGAAAATATATTTCTCTTTACAGAACAGACAAATGTACACCAATTAGACGCAGAAATTGCAAACAAAAATTATTGTTGACGGTATCCATTAAACTACCTGATTGCAAAAGTTGCGAAAAAGTTAGTCCTTTTTTTCAACGACAGGTTAAAATGACGATTATTAGGTCACTATTACCTTACAAAGAAAAACGTACGGCAAGTGCAAGGAGAACCCATTCGAGAAGATATGTTTCTCTTTACAAACAAATGTACAAGAATTAGACGCAGAAATTGCAAAAAAAGATTATTGTTGACGGTATCCATTAAACTACCTGCTTTCAAAGGTTGCGTCAAAGTTCGTCCTTTTTTCAAAGGACATGCCAAAATGACAATTATTAGGAGGTCACTATTACCTTACAAACAAGAACGTACGGCAGGTGCAAGGAGAACACATTCGAGAAAATATATTTCTCTTTACAGAACAGACAAATGTACACGAATTAGACGCAGAAATTGCAAAAAAAAAATTGTTGACGGTATCCATTAAACTACCTGCTTTCAAAAGTTGCGACAATGTTCTTCCTTTTTTTCAACGACACGTCAAAATGACAATTATTAGGAGGTCACTATTACCTTACAAAAACAAACGTACGGCAGGTGCAAGGAGAACACATGCCAGAAAATATATTTCTCTTTACAGAACAGTCAAATGAACACGAATTAGATGCAGAAAATGTAAATAAATTATTGTTGACGGTGTCCATTAAACTACCTGCTTGCAAAGGTTGCGACAAAGTTCGTCCCTTTTTTCAACAACTGGTCAAAATGACAATTATTAGGAGGTCAATATTACCTTGCAAAGAAAAACCTATGGCAGGTGCAAGGAGAACACACTCGAAAAAATATATTTCTCTTTACAGAACAGACAAATGTACACGAATTAGACGCAGAAATTGCAAACAAAAATTATTGTTGACGGTATCCGTTAAAGTACTTACTTGCAAAGGTTGCGACAAAGTTCGTCCTTTTTTAGAACGACAGGTCATAATGACAATTATTAGGAAGTCACTATTATCTTACAAAGAAGAACGTACGGCAGGTGCCAGGACAACACATTCGAGAAAATATATTTCTCTTTACAGAGCAAACGAATGTACACGATTTAGATGCAGAAATTGCAAAATAAATTTTATTGTTGACGAAATCCATTAAACTAACTGCTTGGAACCTATCAACATTAACGAACTATCTTCAAATTTAATCCAGAAAATTTCAATGCAGAATTTGAAGAACCGTATCGAAACATTCCAGAAAATGTATTTCTCTTTACAGAGCAAATCAATGTACACGATTTAGATGCAGACATTGCAAAATAAATTTTATTGTTGACAAAACCCATCAAACTACCTGCTTGGAGACTTGCAGAAGTTGAGAAAAAGTTCGGCTTTTTTTCAACGACTGGTCAAAAGAAAAGAAAATATATTGCTCTTTACATAACAAATAAATGTACACGAATTAGACGCAGAAATTGCAAAACAAATTATTGTTGCCGGTATCCATTAAACTACCTGATTGCAAAAGTTGCGAAAAAGTTAGTCCTTTTTTTCAACGACAGGTTAAAATGACAATTATTAGGTCACTATTACCTTACAAACAAGAACGTACGGCAGGTGCAAGGAGAACACATTCGAGAAAATATATTTCTCTTTACAGAACAGACAAATGTACACGAATTAGACGCAGAAATGCAAAAAAAGTTCGTCCTTTTTTTCAACGACAGGTCAAAATGACAACTATTAGGAGGTCACTATTACCTTACAAACAAAAACGTACTGCAGGTGCCAGGAAAACACATTCGAGAAAATATATTTCTCTTTACAGAGCAAACGAATGTACACGATTTAGATGCAGAAATTGCAAAATAAATTTTATTGTTGACGAAATCTATTAACTAACTGCTTGGTACTTAAATATCAACATTAACGAACTCTTCAAAATTAATCCAGAAAATTTCAATGCAGAATTTGAAGAACCGTAGCGAAACATTCCAGAAAATTTATTTCTCTTTACAGAGCAAACCAATTTACACGATTTAGATGCAGAAATTGCAAAATAAATGTTATTGTTCACGAAATACATTAAACTACCTGCTTGGGTACATGCGGAAGTTGAGAAAAAGCCCGTCCCTTTTTAATGACTGGATAAAAGGACTACTATTAGATCACTATTACCTTACAATCAAGAACGTACGGTAGCGAAGACAACTTAGCATTTGTTTTATTCAGCAATAGAAGTTTCAGTAATGACACTCGTTTTAATACTTGCCATAAAAGGTTACACCTAACTATCAACATTAACGAACTTGCCTTCACATTTAATCAAGAAAATTTCCATGCAGAATTTGAAACATTCCAGAAAATTTATTTTCTTTACAGAGCAAACCAATGTACACGATTTAGATGCAGAAATTGCAAAATAAATTTTATTGTTGACGAAATCCCATTAAACTACCTGCTTGCAGAAATTGCGAAAAAGTTCGACCTTTTTTTCAACGACTGGTCAAAATGACGATAATTAGGAGGTCACTATTATCTTACAAAGAAAAACGTACGGCAAGTGCAAGGAGAACCCATTCGAGAAGATATGTTTCTCTTTACAGAACAGTCAAATGAACACGAATTAGACGCAGAAATTGCAAAAAAAAAATTGTTGACGGTATCCATTAAACTACCTGCTTTCAAAAGTTGCGACAATGTTCTTCCTTTTTTTCAACGACACGTCAAAATGACAATTATTAGGAGGTCACTATTACCTTACAAAAACAAACGTACGGCAGGTGCAAGGAGAACACATGCCAGAAAATATATTTATCTTTACAGAACAGTCAAATGAACACGAATTAGATGCAAAAAATGTAAATAAATTATTGTTGACGGTATCCATTAAACTACCTGCTTGCAAAGGTTGCGACAAAGTTCGTCCTTTTTTTCAACGACAGGTTAAAATGACGATTATTAGGTCACTATTACCTTACAAAGAAAAACGTACGGCAAGTGCAAGGAGAACCCATTCGAGAAGATATGTTTCTCTTTACAAACAAATGTACAAGAATTAGACGCAGAAATTGCAAAAAAAGATTATTGTTGACGGTATCCATTAAACTACCTGCTTTCAAAGGTTGCGTCAAAGTTCGTCCTTTTTTCAAAGGACATGCCAAAATGACAATTATTAGGAGGTCACTATTACCTTACAAACAAGAACGTACGGCAGGTGCAAGGAGAACACATTCGAGAAAATATATTTCTCTTTACAGAACAGACAAATGTACACGAATTAGACGCAGAAATTGCAAACAAAAATTATTGTTGACGGTATCCATTAAACTACCTGATTGCAAAAGTTGCGAAAAAGTTAGTCCTTTTTTTCAACGACAGGTTAAAATGACGATTGTTAGGTCACTATTACCTTACAAAGAAAAACGTACGGCAAGTGCAAGGAGAACCCATTCGAGAAGATATGTTTCTCTTTACAAACAAATGTACAAGAATTAGACGCAGAAATTGCAAAAAAAGATTATTGTTGACGGTATCCATTAAACTA
The DNA here is from genome assembly GCA_940337035.1 of Agriotes lineatus. Classification (NCBI taxonomy): domain Eukaryota; kingdom Metazoa; phylum Arthropoda; class Insecta; order Coleoptera; family Elateridae; genus Agriotes; species Agriotes lineatus. Next base: position 112,660 of record CALNHX010002575.1, on the reverse strand, counting down.
CCTGCTTTCAAAGGTTGCGTCAAAGTTCGTCCTTTTTTCAAAGGACATGCCAAAATGACAATTATTAGGAGGTCACTATTACCTTACAAACAAGAACGTACGGCAGGTTCAAGGAGAACACATTCGAGAAAATATATTTCTCTTTACAGAACAGACAAAGGTACACGAATTAGACGCAGAAATTGCAAAAAAAAATAATTGTTGACGGTATCCCTTAAACTACCTGCTTGCAGAAGTTGCGAAAAGTTCGGCTTTTTTACAACGACTGGTCCAAATGAAATAATTAGGAAGTCACTATTACCTTACAAAGAAAAACGTACGGCAGTTGCAAGGAGAACCCATTCGAGAAGATATGTTTCTCTTTAGAAACAAATGTACACGAATTAGACGCAGAAATTGCAAAAAAAGATTATTGTTGACGGTATCCATTAAACTACCTGCTTGCAAAGGTTGCGTCAAAGTTCGTCCTTTTTTCAAAGGACATGCCAAAATGACAATTATTAGGAGGTCACTATTACCTTACAAACAAGAACGTACGGCAGGTGCAAGGAGAACACATTCGAGAAAATATATTTCTCTTTGCAGAACAGACAAATGTACACGAATTAGACGCAGAACTTGCAAAAAAAATTATTGTTGACGGTATCCATTAAAATACCTGCTTGCAGAAGTTGCGAAAAGTTCGGCTTTTTTACAACGACTGGTCAAAATGACAATAATTAGGAAGTCACTATTACCTTACAAACACGAACGTACGGCAGGTGCAAGGAGAACACATTCGAGAAAATATATTTCTCTTTACAGAACAGACAAATGTACACGAATTAGACGCAGAAATTGCAAAAAAAAATTATTGGTGACGGTATCCGTTAAACTAACTGCTTGCAAAGGTTGCGACAAAGTTCGTCCTTTTTTTCAACGACAGGTCAAAATGACAACTATTAGGAGGTCACTATTACCTTACAAACAAAAACGTACGGCAGGTGCAAGGAGAACACATTCGAGAAAATATATTTCTCTTTACAGAACAGACAAATGTACACGAATTAGACGCAGAAATTGCAAAAAAAAATTATTGGTGACGGTATCCGTTAAACTAACTGCTTGCAAAGGTTGCGACAAAGTTCGTCCTTTTTTTCAACGACAGGTCAAAATGACAACTATTAGGAGGTCACTATTACCTTACAAACAAAAACGTACGGCAAGTGCAAGGAGAACCCATTCGAGAAGATATGTTTCTCTTTACAAACAAATGTACACGAATTAGACGCAGAAATTGCAAAAAAAGATTATTGTTGACGGTATCCATTAAACTACCTGCTTGCAAAAGTTGAGACAAAATTCGTCCTTTTTTCAAAGGACAGGCCAAAATGACAAATATTAGGAGGTTAGTATTACCTTACAAACAAAGAACGTACGGCAGGTGCAAGGAGAACACATTTGAGAAAATATATTTCTCTTTACAGAACAGACAAATGTACACGAATTAGACGCAGAAATTGCAAAAAAATTATTGTTGACGGTATCCATTAAACTACCTGCTTGCAGAAGTTGCGAAAAGTTCGGCTTTTTTACAGCGACTGGCCAAAATGACAATAATTAGGAAGTCACTATTACCTTACAAACAAGAACGTACGGCAGGTGCAAGGAGAACACATTCGAGAAAATATATTTCTCTTTACAGAACAGACAAATGTACACGAATTAGACGCAGAAATTGCAAAAAAAAATTATTGGTGACGGTATCCGTTAAACTAACTGCTTGCAAAGGTTGCGACAAAGTTCGTCCTTTTTTTCAACGACAGGTCAAAATGACAACTATTAGGAGGTCACTATTACCTTACAAACAAAAACGTACGGCAAGTGCAAGGAGAACCCATTCGAGAAGATATGTTTCTCTTTACAAACAAATGTACACGAATTAGACGCAGAAATTGCAAAAAAAGATTATTGTTGACGGTATCCATTAAACTACCTGCTTGCAAAAGTTGAGACAAAGTTCGTCCTTTTTTCAAAGGACAGGCCAAAATGACAAATATTAGGAGGTCAGTATTACCTTACAAACAAAGAACGTACGGCAGGTGCAAGGAGAACACATTTGAGAAAATATATTTCTCTTTACAGAACAGACAAATGTACACGAATTAGACGCAGAAATTGCAAAAAAAATTATTGTTGACGGTATCCATTAAACTACCTGCTTGCAGAAGTTGCGAAAAGTTCGGCTTTTTTACAGCGACTGGCCAAAATGACAATAATTAGGAAGTCACTATTACCTTACAAACAAGAACGTACGGCAGGTGCAAGGAGAACACATTCGAGAAAATATATTTCTCTTTACAGAACAGACAAATGTACACGAATTAGACGCAGAAATTGCAAAAAAAATTATTGTTGACGGTATCCATTAAACTACCTGCTTGCAGAAGTTGCGAAAAGTTCGGCTTTTTTACAGCGACTGGCCAAAATGACAATAATTAGGAAGTCACTATTACCTTACAAACAAGAACGTACGGCAGGTGCAAGGAGAACACATTCGAGAAAATATACTTCTCTTTACAGAACAGACAAATGTACACGAATTAGACGCAGAAATTGCAAAAAAAAATTATTGGTGACGGTATCCGTTAAACTAACTGCTTGCAAAGGTTGCGACAAAGTTCGTCCTTTTTTTCAACGACAGTTCAAAATGACAACTATTAGGAGGTCACTATTACCTTACAAACAAAAACGTATGGCAAGTGCAAGGAGAGCCCATTCGAGAAGATATGTTTCTCTTTACAAACAAATGTACACGAATTAGAAGCAGAAATTGCAAAAAAAGATTATTGTTGACGGTATCTATCCATTAAACTACCTGCTTGCAAAGGTTGCTTCATAGTTTGTCCTTTTTTCAAAGGACAGGCCAAAATGACAATTATTAGGAGGTCACTATTACCTTACAAACAAGAACGTACGGCAGGTGCAAGGAGAACACATTCGAGAAAATATATTTCTCTTTACAGAACAGACAAATGTACACGAATTAGACGCAGAAATTGCAAAAAAAAATATTGTTGACGGTATCCATTAAACTACCTGCTTGCAGAAGTTGCGAAAAGTTCGGCTTTTTTACAGCGACTGGCCAAAATGACAATAATTAGGAAGTCACTATTACCTTACAAACAAGAACGTACGGCAGGTGCAAGGAGAACACATTCGAGAAAATATATTTCTCTTTACAGAACAGACAAATGTACACGAATTAGAGGCAGAAATTGCAAAAAAAAAATATTGGTGACGGTATCCGTTAAACTAACTGCTTGCAAAGGTTGCGACAAAGTTCGTCCTTTTTTTCAACGACAGGTCAAAATGACAACTATTAGGAGGTCACTATTACCTTATAAACAAAAACGTACGGCAAGTGCAAGGAGAACCCATTCGACAAGATATGTTTCTCTTTACAAACAAATGTACACGAATTAGACGCAGAAATTGCAAAAAAAGATTATTGTTGACGGTATCCATTAAACTACCTGCTTGCAAAAGTTGAGACAAAGTTCGTTTTTTTTTTCAAAGGACAGGCCAAAATGACAAATATTAGGAGGTCAGTATTACCTTACAAACAAGAACGTACGGCAGGTGCAAGGAGAACACATTCGAGAAAATATATTTCTCTTTACAGAACAGACAAATGTACACGAATTAGACGCAGAAATTGCAAAAATAATTATTGTTGACGGTATCCATTAAACTACCTGCTTGCAGAAGTTGCGAAAAGTTCGGCTTTTTCACAGCGACTGGCCAAAATGACAATAATTAGGAAGTCACTATTACCTTACAAACAAGAACGTACGGCAGGTGCAAAGAGAACACATTCGAGAAAATATATTTCTCTTTACAGAACAGACAAATGTACACGAATTAGACGCAGAAATTGCAAAAAAAAATTATTGGTGACGGTATCCGTTAAACTAACTGCTTGCAAAGGTTGCGACAGAGTTCGTCCTTTTTTTCAACGACAGGTCAAAATGACAACTATTAGGAGGTCACTATTACCTTACAAACAAAAACGTACGGCAAGTGCAAGGAGAACCCATTCGAGAAGATATGTTTCTCTTTACAAACAAATGTACACGAATTAGACGCAGAAATTGCAAAAAAAGATTATTGTTGACGGTATCCATTAAACTACCTGCTTGCAAAAGTTGAGACAAAGTTCGTTTTTTTTTTAAAAGGACAGGCCAAAATGACAAATATTAGGAGGTCAGTATTACCTTACAAACAAGAACGTACGGCAGGTGCAAGGAGAACACATTCGAGAAAATATATTTCTCTTTACAGAACAGACAAATGTACACGAATTAGACGCAGAAATTGCAAAAAAAATTATTGTTGACGGTATCCATTAAACTACCTGCTTGCAGAAGTTGCGAAAAGTTCGGCTTTTTTACAGCGACTGGCCAAAATGACAATAATTAGGAAGTCACTATTACCTTACAAACAAGAACGTACGGCAGGTGCAAGGAGAACACATTCGAGAAAATATATTTCTCTTTACAGAACAGACAAATGTACACGAATTAGACGCAGAAATTGCAAAAAAAATTATTGGTGACGGTATCCGTTAAACAAACTGCTTGCAAAGGTTGCGACAAAGTTCGTCCTTTTTTTCAACGACAGTTCAAAATGACAACTATTAGGAGGTCACTATTACCTTACAAACAAAAACGTATGGCAAGTGCAAGGAGAGCCCATTCGAGAAGATATGTTTCTCTTTACAAACAAATGTACACGAATTAGAAGCAGAAATTGCAAAAAAAGATTATTGTTGACGGCATCCATTAAACTACCTGCTTGCAAAGGTTGCTTCATAGTTTGTCCTTTTTTCAAAGGACAGGCCAAAATGACAATTATTAGGAGGTCACTATTACCTTACAAACAAGAACTTACGGCAGGTGCAAGGAGAACACATTCGAGAAAATATATTTCTCTTTACAGAACAGACAAATGTACACGAATTAGACGCAGAAATTGCAAAAAAAATTATTGTTGACGGTATCCATTAAACTACCTGCTTGCAGAAGTTGCGAAAAGTTCGGTTTTTTTACAGCGACTGGCCAAAATGACAATAATTAGGAAGTCACTATTACCTTACAAACAAGAACTTACGGCAGGTGCAAGGAGAACACATTCGAGAAAATATATTTCTCTTTACAGAACAGACAAATGTACACGAATTAGACGCAGAAATTGCAAAAAAAATTATTGGTGACGGTATCCATTAAACTACCTGCTTGCAGAAGTTGCGAAAAGTTCGGCTTTTTTACAGCGACTGGCCAAAATGACAATAATTAGGAAGTCACTATTACCTTACAAACAAGAACGTACGGCAGGTGCAAGGAGAACACATTCGAGAAAATATATTTCTCTTTACAGAACAGACAAATGTACACGAATTAGACGCAGAAATTGCAAAAAAAAATATTGTTGACGGTATCCATTAAACTACCTGCTTGCAGAAGTTGCGAAAAGTTCGGTTTTTTTACAGCGACTGGCCAAAATGACAATAATTAGGAAGTCACTATTACCTTACAAACAAGAACCTACGGCAGGTGCAAGGAGAACACATTCGAGAAAATATATTTCTCTTTACATAACAGACAAATGTACACGAATTAGACGCAGAAATTGCAAAAAAAAATTATTGGTGACGGTATCCGTTAAACTAACTGCTTGCAAAGGTTGCGACAAAGTTCGTCCTTTTTTTCAACGACAGGTCAAAATGACAACTATTAGGAGGTCACTATTACCTTACAAACAAGAACGTACGGCAGGTGCAAGGAGAACACATTCGAGAAAATATATTTCTCTTTACAGAACAGACAAATGTACACGAATTAGACGCAGAAATTGCAAAAAAAAATATTGTTGACGGTATCCATTAAACTACCTGCTTGCAGAAGTTGCGAAAAGTTCGGCTTTTTTACAGCGACTGGCCAAAATGACAATAATTAGGAAGTCACTATTACCTTACAAACAAGAACGTACGGCAGGTGCAAGGAGAACACATTCGAGAAAATATATTTCTCTTTACAGAACAGACAAATGTACACGAATTAGACGCAGAAATTGCAAAAAAAAATTATTGGTGACGGTATCCGTTAAACTAACTGCTTGCAAAGGTTGCGACAAAGTTCGTCCTTTTTTTCAACGACAGGTCAAAATGACAACTATTAGGAGGTCACTATTACCTTACAAACAAGAACGTACGGCAGGTGCAAGGAGAACACATTCGAGAAAATATATTTCTCTTTACAGAACAGACAAATGTACACGAATTAGACGCAGAAATTGCAAAAATAATTATTGTTGACGGTATCCATTAAACTACCTGCTTGCAGAAGTTGCGAAAAGTTCGGCTTTTTCACAGCGACTGGCCAAAATGACAATAATTAGGAAGTCACTATTACCTTACAAACAAGAACGTACGGCAGGTGCAAAGAGAACACATTCGAGAAAATATATTTCTCTTTACAGAACAGACAAATGTACACGAATTAGACGCAGAAATTGCAAAAAAAAATTATTGGTGACGGTATCCGTTAAACTAACTGCTTGCAAAGGTTGCGACAGAGTTCGTCCTTTTTTTCAACGACAGGTCAAAATGACAACTATTAGGAGGTCACTATTACCTTACAAACAAAAACGTACGGCAAGTGCAAGGAGAACCCATTCGAGAAGATATGTTTCTCTTTACAAACAAATGTACACGAATTAGACGCAGAAATTGCAAAAAAAGATTATTGTTGACGGTATCCATTAAACTACCTGCTTGCAAAAGTTGAGACAAAGTTCGTTTTTTTTTTAAAAGGACAGGCCAAAATGACAAATATTAGGAGGTCAGTATTACCTTACAAACAAGAACGTACGGCAGGTGCAAGGAGAACACATTCGAGAAAATATATTTCTCTTTACAGAACAGACAAATGTACACGAATTAGACGCAGAAATTGCAAAAATAATTATTGTTGACGGTATCCATTAAACTACCTGCTTGCAGAAGTTGCGAAAAGATCGGCTTTTTTACAGCGACTGGCCAAAATGACAATAATTAGGAAGTCACTATTACCTTACAAACAAGAACGTACGGCAGGTGCAAGGAGAACACATTCGAGAAAATATATTTCTCTTTACAGAACAGACAAATGTACACGAATTAGACGCAGAAATTGCAAAAAAAAATTATTGGTGACGGTATCCGTTAAACTAACTGCTTGCAAAGGTTGCGACAAAGTTCGTCCTTTTTTTCAACGACAGGTCAAAATGACAACTATTAGGAGGTCACTATTACCTTACAAACAAAAACGTACGGCAAGTGCAAGGAGAACCCATTCGAGAAGATATGTTTCTCTTTACAAACAAATGTACACGAATTAGACGCAGAAATTGCAAAAAAAGATTATTGTTGACGGTATCCATTAAACTACCTGCTTGCAAAAGTTGAGACAAAGTTCGTCCTTTTTTCAAAGGACAGGCCAAAATGACAAATATTAGGTCAGTATTACCTTACAAACAAGAACGTACGGCAGGTGCAAGGAGAACACATTCGAGAAAATATATTTCTCTTTACAGAACAGACAAATGTACACGAATTAGACGCAGAAATTGCAAAAAAAATTATTGTTGACGGTATCCATTAAACTACCTGCTTGCAGAAGTTGCGAAAAGTTCGGCTTTTTTACAGCGACTGGCCAAAATGACAATAATTAGGAAGTCACTATTACCTTACAAACAAGAACGTACGGCAGGTGCAAGGAGAACACATTCGAGAAAATATATTTCTCTTTACAGAACAGACAAATGTACACGAATTAGACGCAGAAATTGCAAAAAAAAATTATTGGTGACGGTATCCGTTAAACAAACTGCTTGCAAAGGTTGCGACAAAGTTCGTCCTTTTTTTCAACGACAGTTCAAAATGACAACTATTAGGAGGTCACTATTACCTTACAAACAAAAACGTATGGCAAGTGCAAGGAGAGCCCATTCGAGAAGATATGTTTCTCTTTACAAACAAATGTACACGAACTAGAAGCAGAAATTGCAAAAAAAGATTATTGTTGACGGTATCCATTAAACTACCTGCTTGCAAAGGTTGCTTCATAGTTTGTCCTTTTTTCAAAGGACAGGCCAAAATGACAATTATTAGGAGGTCACTATTACCTTACAAACAAGAACTTACGGCAGGTGCAAGGAGAACACATTCGAGAAAATATATTTCTCTTTACAGAACAGACAAATGTACACGAATTAGACGCAGAAATTGCAAAAAAAATTATTGTTGACGGTATCCATTAAACTACCTGCTTGCAGAAGTTGCGAAAAGTTCGGTTTTTTTACAGCGACTGGCCAAAATGACAATAATTAGGAAGTCACTATTACCTTACAAACAAGAACTTACGGCAGGTGCAAGGAGAACACATTCGAGAAAATATATTTCTCTTTACAGAACAGACAAATGTACACGAATTAGACGCAGAAATTGCAAAAAAAATTATTGTTGACGGTATCCATTAAACTACCTGCTTGCAGAAGTTGCGAAAAGTTCGGCTTTTTTACAGCGACTGGCCAAAATGACAATAATTAGGAAGTCACTATTACCTTACAAACAAGAACGTACGGCAGGTGCAAGGAGAACACATTCGAGAAAATATATTTCTCTTTACAGAACAGACAAATGTACACGAATTAGACGCAGAAATTGCAAAAAAAAATATTGTTGACGGTATCCATTAAACTACCTGCTTGCAGAAGTTGCGAAAAGTTCGGTTTTTTTACAGCGACTGGCCAAAATGACAATAATTAGGAAGTCACTATTACCTTACAAACAAGAACGTACGGCAGGTGCAAGGAGAACACATTCGAGAAAATATATTTCTCTTTACATAACAGACAAATGTACACGAATTAGACGCAGAAATTGCAAAAAAAAATTATTGGTGACGGTATCCGTTAAACTAACTGCTTGCAAAGGTTGCGACAAAGTTCGTCCTTTTTTTCAACGACAGGTCAAAATGACAACTATTAGGAGGTCACTATTACCTTACAAACAAGAACGTACGGCAGGTGCAAGGAGAACACATTCGAGAAAATATATTTCTCTTTACAGAACAGACAAATGTACACGAATTAGACGCAGAAATTGCAAAAAAAAATATTGTTGACGGTATCCATTAAACTACCTGCTTGCAGAAGTTGCGAAAAGTTCGGCTTTTTTACAGCGACTGGCCAAAATGACAATAATTAGGAAGTCACTATTACCTTACAAACAAGAACGTACGGCAGGTGCAAGGAGAACACATTCGAGAAAATATATTTCTCTTTACAGAACAGACAAATGTACACGAATTAGACGCAGAAATTGCAAAAAAAAATTATTGGTGACGGTATCCGTTAAACTAACTGCTTGCAAAGGTTGCGACAAAGTTCGTCCTTTTTTTCAACGACAGGTCAAAATGACAACTATTAGGAGGTCACTATTACCTTACAAACAAGAACGTACGGCAGGTGCAAGGAGAACACATTCGAGAAAATATATTTCTCTTTACAGAACAGACAAATGTACACGAATTAGACGCAGAAATCGCAAAAAAAAATTATTGGTGACGGTATCCGTTAAACTAACTGCTTGCAAAGGTTGCGACAAAGTTCGTCCTTTTTTTCAACGACAGGTCAAAATGACAACTATTAGGAGGTCACTATTACCTTACAAACAAGAACGTACGGCAGGTGCAAGGAGAACACATTCGAGAAAATATATTTCTCTTTACAGAACAGACAAATGTACACGAATTAGACGCAGAAATTGCAAAAAAAAATATTGTTGACGGTATCCATTAAACTACCTGCTTGCAGAAGTTGCGAAAAGTTCGGCTTTTTTACAGCGACTGGCCAAAATGACAATAATTAGGAAGTCACTATTACCTTACAAACAAGAACGTACGGCAGGTGCAAGGAGAACACATTCGAGAAAATATATTTCTCTTTACAGAACAGACAAATGTACACGAATTAGACGCAGAAATGCAAAAAAAAGTTCGTCCTTTTTCTCAACGACAGGTCAAAATGACAACTATTAGGAGGTCACTATTACCTTACAAACAAAAACGTACTGCAGGTACCAGGAAAACACATTCGAGAAAATATATTTCTCTTTACAGAGCAAACGAATGTACACGATTTAGATGCAGAAATTGCAAAATAAATTTTATTGTTGACGAAATCTATTCAACTAACTGCTTGGTACTTAAATATCAACATTAACGAACTCTTCAAAATTAATCCAGAAAATTTCAATGCAGAATTTGAAGAACCGTAGCGAAACATTCCAGAAAATTTATTTCTCTTTACAGAGCAAACCAATTTACACGATTTAGATGCAGAAATTGCAAAATAAATGTTATTGTTCACGAAATACATTAAACTACCTGCTTGGGTACATGCGGAAGTTGAGAAAAAGCCCGTCCCTTTTTAATGACTGGATAAAAGGACTACTATTAGATCACTATTACCTTACAATCAAGAACGTACGGTAGCGAAGACAACTTAGCATTTATTTTATTCAGCAATAGAAGTTTCAGTAATGACACTCGTTTTAATACTTGCCATAAAAGGTTACACCTAACTATCAACATTAACGAACTTGCCTTCACATTTAATCAAGAAAATTTCCATGCAGAATTTGAAACATTCCAGAAAATTTATTTTCTTTACAGAGCAAACCAATGTACACGATTTAGATGCAGAAATTGCAAAATAAATTTTATTGTTGACGAAATCCCATTAAACTACCTGCTTGCAGAAATTGCGAAAAAGTTCGACCTTTTTTTCAACGACTGGTCAAAATGACGATAATTAGGAGGTCACTATTATCTTACAAAGAAAAACGTACGGCAAGTGCAAGGAGAACCCATTCGAGAAGATATGTTTCTCTTTACAGAACAGTCAAATGAACACGAATTAGACGCAGAAATTGCAAAAAAAAAATTGTTGACGGTATCCATTAAACTACCTGCTTTCAAAAGTTGCGACAATGTTCTTCCTTTTTTTCAACGACACGTCAAAATGACAATTATTAGGAGGTCACTATTACCTTACAAAAACAAACGTACGGCAGGTGCAAGGAGAACACATGCCAGAAAATATATTTATCTTTACAGAACAGTCAAATGAACACGAATTAGATGCAAAAAATGTAAATAAATTATTGTTGACGGTATCCATTAAACTACCTGCTTGCAAAGGTTGCGACAAAGTTCGTCCTTTTTTTCAACGACAGGTTAAAATGACGATTATTAGGTCACTATTACCTTACAAAGAAAAACGTACGGCAAGTGCAAGGAGAACCCATTCGAGAAGATATGTTTCTCTTTACAAACAAATGTACAAGAATTAGACGCAGAAATTGCAAAAAAAGATTATTGTTGACGGTATCCATTAAACTACCTGCTTTCAAAGGTTGCGTCAAAGTTCGTCCTTTTTTCAAAGGACATGCCAAAATGACAATTATTAGGAGGTCACTATTACCTTACAAACAAGAACGTACGGCAGGTGCAAGGAGAACACATTCGAGAAAATATATTTCTCTTTACAGAACAGACAAATGTACACGAATTAGACGCAGAAATTGCAAACAAAAATTATTGTTGACGGTATCCATTAAACTACCTGATTGCAAAAGTTGCGAAAAAGTTAGTCCTTTTTTTCAACGACAGGTTAAAATGACGATTGTTAGGTCACTATTACCTTACAAAGAAAAACGTACGGCAAGTGCAAGGAGAACCCATTCGAGAAGATATGTTTCTCTTTACAAACAAATGTACAAGAATTAGACGCAGAAATTGCAAAAAAAGATTATTGTTGACGGTATCCATTAAACTACCTGCTTTCAAAGGTTGCGTCAAAGTTCGTCCTTTTTTCAAAGGACATGCCAAAATGACAATTATTAGGAGGTCACTATTACCTTACAAACAAGAACGTACGGCAGGTTCAAGGAGAACACATTCGAGAAAATATATTTCTCTTTACAGAACAGACAAAGGTACACGAATTAGACGCAGAAATTGCAAAAAAAAATAATTGTTGACGGTATCCCTTAAACTACCTGCTTGCAGAAGTTGCGAAAAGTTCGGCTTTTTTACAACGACTGGTCCAAATGAAATAATTAGGAAGTCACTATTACCTTACAAAGAAAAACGTACGGCAGTTGCAAGGAGAACCCATTCGAGAAGATATGTTTCTCTTTAGAAACAAATGTACACGAATTAGACGCAGAAATTGCAAAAAAAGATTATTGTTGACGGTATCCATTAAACTACCTGCTTGCAAAGGTTGCGTCAAAGTTCGTCCTTTTTTCAAAGGACATGCCAAAATGACAATTATTAGGAGGTCACTATTACCTTACAAACAAGAACGTACGGCAGGTGCAAGGAGAACACATTCGAGAAAATATATTTCTCTTTGCAGAACAGACAAATGTACACGAATTAGACGCAGAACTTGCAAAAAAAATTATTGTTGACGGTATCCATTAAACTACCTGCTTGCAAAGGTTGCTTCATAGTTTGTCCTTTTTTCAAAGGACAGGCCAAAATGACAATTATTAGGAGGTCACTATTACCTTACAAACAAAAACGTATGGCCAGTGCAAGGAGAGCCCATTCGAGAAGATATGTTTCTCTTTACAAACAAATGTACACGAATTAGAAGCAGAAATTGCAAAAAAAGATTATTGTTGACGGTATCCATTAAACTACCTGCTTGCAAAGGTTGCTTCATAGTTTGTCCTTTTTTCAAAGGACAGGCCAAAATGACAATTATTAGGAGGTCACTATTACCTTACAAACAAGAACTTACGGCAGGTGCAAGGAGAACACATTCGAGAAAATATATTTCTCTTTACAGAACAGACAAATGTACACGAATTAGACGCAGAAATTGCAAAAAAAATTATTGTTGACGGTATCCATTAAACTACCTGCTTGCAGAAGTTGCGAAAAGTTCGGTTTTTTTACAGCGACTGGCCAAAATGACAATAATTAGGAAGTCACTATTACCTTACAAACAAGAACTTACGGCAGGTGCAAGGAGAACACATTCGAGAAAATATATTTCTCTTTACAGAACAGACAAATGTACACGAATTAGACGCAGAAATTGCAAAAAAAATTATTGTTGACGGTATCCATTAAACTACCTGCTTGCAGAAGTTGCGAAAAGTTCGGCTTTTTTACAGCGACTGGCCAAAATGACAATAATTAGGAAGTCACTATTACCTTACAAACAAGAACGTACGGCAGGTGCAAGGAGAACACATTCGAGAAAATATATTTCTCTTTACAGAACAGACAAATGTACACGAATTAGACGCAGAAATTGCAAAAAAAAATATTGTTGACGGTATCCATTAAACTACCTGCTTGCAGAAGTTGCGAAAAGTTCGGCTTTTTTACAGCGACTGGCCAAAATGACAATAATTAGGAAGTCACTATTACCTTACAAACAAGAACGTACGGCAGGTGCAAGGAGAACACATTCGAGAAAATATATTTCTCTTTACAGAACAGACAAATGTACACGAATTAGACGCAGAAATGCAAAAAAAAGTTCGTCCTTTTTTTCAACGACAGGTCAAAATGACAACTATTAGGAGGTCACTATTACCTTACAAACAAAAACGTACTGCAGGTACCAGGAAAACACATTCGAGAAAATATATTTCTCTTTACAGAGCAAACGAATGTACACGATTTAGATGCAGAAATTGCAAAATAAATTTTATTGTTGACGAAATCTATTAAACTAACTGCTTGGTACTTAAATATCAACATTAACGAACTCTTCAAAATTAATCCAGAAAATTTCAATGCAGAATTTGAAGAACCGTAGCGAAACATTCCAGAAAATTTATTTCGCTTTACAGAGCAAACCAATTTACACGATTTAGATGCAGAAATTGCAAAATAAATGTTATTGTTCACGAAATACATTAAACTACCTGCTTGGGTACATGCGGAAGTTGAGAAAAAGCCCGTCCCTTTTTAATGACTGGATAAAAGGACTACTATTAGATCACTATTACCTTACAATCAAGAACGTACGGTAGCGAAGACAACTTAGCATTTATTTTATTCAGCAATAGAAGTTTCAGTAATGACACTCGTTTTAATACTTGCCATAAAAGGTTACACCTAACTATCAACATTAACGAACTTGCCTTCACATTTAATCAAGAAAATTTCCATGCAGAATTTGAAACATTCCAGAAAATTGATTTTCTTTACAGAGCGAACCAATGTACACGATTTAGATGCAGAAATTGCAAAATAAATTTTATTGTTGACGAAATCCCATTAAACTACCTGCTTGCAGAAATTGCGAAAAAGTTCGACCTTTTTTTCAACGACTGGTCAAAATGACGATAATTAGGAGGTCACTATTATCTTACAAAGAAAAACGTACGGCAAGTGCAAGGAGAACCCATTCGAGAAGATATGTTTCTCTTTACAGAACAGTCAAATGAACACGAATTAGACGCAGAAATTGCAAAAAAAAATTATTGGTGACGGTATCCGTTAAACTAACTGCTTGCAAAGGTTGCGACAAAGTTCGTCCTTTTTTTCAACGACAGGTCAAAATGACAACTATTAGGAGGTCACTATTACCTTACAAACAAAAACGTACGGCAAGTGCAAGGAGAACCCATTCGAGAAGATATGTTTCTCTTTACAAACAAATGTACACGAATTAGACGCAGAAATTGCAAAAAAAGATTATTGTTGACGGTATCCATTAAACTACCTGCTTGCAGAAGTTGCGAAAAGTTCGGCTTTTTTACAGCGACTGGCCAAAATGACAATAATTAGGAAGTCACTATTACCTTACAAACAAGAACGTACGGCAGGTGCAAGGAGAACACATTCGAGAAAATATACTTCTCTTTACAGAACAGACAAATGTACACGAATTAGACGCAGAAATAGCAAAAAAAAATTATTGGTGACGGTATCCGTTAAACTAACTGCTTGCAAAGGTTGCGACAAAGTTCGTCCTTTTTTTCAACGACAGTTCAAAATGACAACTATTAGGAGGTCACTATTACCTTACAAACAAAAACGTATGGCAAGTGCAAGGAGAGCCCATTCGAGAAGATATGTTTCTCTTTACAAACAAATGTACACGAATTAGAAGCAGAAATTGCAAAAAAAGATTATTGTTGACGGTATCTATCCATTAAACTACCTGCTTGCAAAGGTTGCTTCATAGTTTGTCCTTTTTTCAAAGGACAGGCCAAAATGACAATTATTAGGAGGTCACTATTACCTTACAAACAAGAACGTACGGCAGGTGCAAGGAGAACACATTCGAGAAAATATATTTCTCTTTACAGAACAGACAAATGTACACGAATTAGACGCAGAAATTGCAAAAAAAAATATTGTTGACGGTATCCATTAAACTACCTGCTTGCAGAAGTTGCGAAAAGTTCGGCTTTTTTACAGCGACTGGCCAAAATGACAATAATTAGGAAGTCACTATTACCTTACAAACAAGAACGTACGGCAGGTGCAAGGAGAACACATTCGAGAAAATATATTTCTCTTTACAGAACAGACAAATGTACACGAATTAGAGGCAGAAATTGCAAAAAAAAAATATTGGTGACGGTATCCGTTAAACTAACTGCTTGCAAAGGTTGCGACAAAGTTCGTCCTTTTTTTCAACGACAGGTCAAAATGACAACTATTAGGAGGTCACTATTACCTTATAAACAAAAACGTACGGCAAGTGCAAGGAGAACCCATTCGACAAGATATGTTTCTCTTTACAAACAAATGTACACGAATTAGACGCAGAAATTGCAAAAAAAGATTATTGTTGACGGTATCCATTAAACTACCTGCTTGCAAAAGTTGAGACAAAGTTCGTTTTTTTTTTCAAAGGACAGGCCAAAATGACAAATATTAGGAGGTCAGTATTACCTTACAAACAAGAACGTACGGCAGGTGCAAGGAGAACACATTCGAGAAAATATAT
This sequence comes from Agriotes lineatus, assembly GCA_940337035.1. Lineage (NCBI taxonomy): Eukaryota > Metazoa > Arthropoda > Insecta > Coleoptera > Elateridae > Agriotes > Agriotes lineatus. The sequence goes on along the minus strand of CALNHX010002575.1, from coordinate 96,583 downwards.
TTCTCTTTACAGAACAGACAAATGTACACGAATTAGACGCAGAAATTGCAAAAATAATTATTGTTGACGGTATCCATTAAACTACCTGCTTGCAGAAGTTGCGAAAAGATCGGCTTTTTTACAGCGACTGGCCAAAATGACAATAATTAGGAAGTCACTATTACCTTACAAACAAGAACGTACGGCAGGTGCAAGGAGAACACATTCGAGAAAATATATTTCTCTTTACAGAACAGACAAATGTACACGAATTAGACGCAGAAATTGCAAAAAAAAATTATTGGTGACGGTATCCGTTAAACAAACTGCTTGCAAAGGTTGCGACAAAGTTCGTCCTTTTTTTCAACGACAGTTCAAAATGACAACTATTAGGAGGTCACTATTACCTTACAAACAAAAACGTATGGCAAGTGCAAGGAGAGCCCATTCGAGAAGATATGTTTCTCTTTACAAACAAATGTACACGAATTAGACGCAGAAATTGCAAAAAAAGATTATTGTTGACGGTATCCATTAAACTACCTGCTTGCAAAAGTTGAGACAAAGTTCGTCCTTTTTTCAAAGGACAGGCCAAAATGACAAATATTAGGTCAGTATTACCTTACAAACAAGAACGTACGGCAGGTGCAAGGAGAACACATTCGAGAAAATATATTTCTCTTTACAGAACAGACAAATGTACACGAATTAGACGCAGAAATTGCAAAAAAAATTATTGTTGACGGTATCCATTAAACTACCTGCTTGCAGAAGTTGCGAAAAGTTCGGCTTTTTTACAGCGACTGGCCAAAATGACAATAATTAGGAAGTCACTATTACCTTACAAACAAGAACGTACGGCAGGTGCAAGGAGAACACATTCGAGAAAATATATTTCTCTTTACAGAACAGACAAATGTACACGAATTAGACGCAGAAATTGCAAAAAAAAATTATTGGTGACGGTATCCGTTAAACAAACTGCTTGCAAAGGTTGCGACAAAGTTCGTCCTTTTTTTCAACGACAGTTCAAAATGACAACTATTAGGAGGTCACTATTACCTTACAAACAAAAACGTATGGCAAGTGCAAGGAGAGCCCATTCGAGAAGATATGTTTCTCTTTACAAACAAATGTACACGAATTAGAAGCAGAAATTGCAAAAAAAGATTATTGTTGACGGTATCCATTAAACTACCTGCTTGCAAAGGTTGCTTCATAGTTTGTCCTTTTTTCAAAGGACAGGCCAAAATGACAATTATTAGGAGGTCACTATTACCTTACAAACAAGACCTTACGGCAGGTGCAAGGAGAACACATTCGAGAAAATATATTTCTCTTTACAGAACAGACAAATGTACACGAATTAGACGCAGAAATTGCAAAAAAAATTATTGTTGACGGTATCCATTAAACTACCTGCTTGCAGAAGTTGCGAAAAGTTCGGTTTTTTTACAGCGACTGGCCAAAATGACAATAATTAGGAAGTCACTATTACCTTACAAACAAGAACTTACGGCAGGTGCAAGGAGAACACATTCGAGAAAATATATTTCTCTTTACAGAACAGACAAATGTACACGAATTAGACGCAGAAATTGCAAAAAAAATTATTGTTGACGGTATCCATTAAACTACCTGCTTGCAGAAGTTGCGAAAAGTTCGGCTTTTTTACAGCGACTGGCCAAAATGACAATAATTAGGAAGTCACTATTACCTTACAAACAAGAACGTACGGCAGGTGCAAGGAGAACACATTCGAGAAAATATATTTCTCTTTACAGAACAGACAAATGTACACGAATTAGACGCAGAAATTGCAAAAAAAAATTATTGGTGACGGTATCCGTTAAACTAACTGCTTGCAAAGGTTGCGACAAAGTTCGTCCTTTTTTTCAACGACAGGTCAAAATGACAACTATTAGGAGGTCACTATTACCTTACAAACAAGAACGTACGGCAGGTGCAAGGAGAACACATTCGAGAAAATATATTTCTCTTTACAGAACAGACAAATGTACACGAATTAGACGCAGAAATTGCAAAAAAAAATATTGTTGACGGTATCCATTAAACTACCTGCTTGCAGAAGTTGCGAAAAGTTCGGTTTTTTTACAGCGACTGGCCAAAATGACAATAATTAGGAAGTCACTATTACCTTACAAACAAGAACGTACGGCAGGTGCAAGGAGAACACATTCGAGAAAAATATATTTCTCTTTACATAACAGACAAATGTACACGAATTAGACGCAGAAATTGCAAAAAAAAATTATTGGTGACGGTATCCGTTAAACTAACTGCTTGCAAAGGTTGCGACAAAGTTCGTCCTTTTTTTCAACGACAGGTCAAAATGACAACTATTAGGAGGTCACTATTACCTTACAAACAAGAACGTACGGCAGGTGCAAGGAGAACACATTCGAGAAAATATATTTCTCTTTACAGAACAGACAAATGTACACGAATTAGACGCAGAAATTGCAAAAAAAAATATTGTTGACGGTATCCATTAAACTACCTGCTTGCAGAAGTTGCGAAAAGTTCGGCTTTTTTACAGCGACTGGCCAAAATGACAATAATTAGGAAGTCACTATTACCTTACAAACAAGAACGTACGGCAGGTGCAAGGAGAACACATTCGAGAAAATATATTTCTCTTTACAGAACAGACAAATGTACACGAATTAGACGCAGAAATTGCAAAAAAAAATTATTGGTGACGGTATCCGTTAAACTAACTGCTTGCAAAGGTTGCGACAAAGTTCGTCCTTTTTTTCAACGACAGGTCAAAATGACAACTATTAGGAGGTCACTATTACCTTACAAACAAGAACGTACGGCAGGTGCAAGGAGAACACATTCGAGAAAATATATTTCTCTTTACAGAACAGACAAATGTACACGAATTAGACGCAGAAATTGCAAAAAAAATTATTGTTGACGGTATCCATTAAACTACCTGCTTGCAGAAGTTGCGAAAAGTTCGGTTTTTTTACAGCGACTGGCCAAAATGACAATAATTAGGAAGTCACTATTACCTTACAAACAAGAACGTACGGCAGGTGCAAGGAGAACACATTCGAGAAAATATATTTCTCTTTACAGAACAGACAAATGTACACGAATTAGACGCAGAAATCGCAAAAAAAAATTATTGGTGACGGTATCCGTTAAACTAACTGCTTGCAAAGGTTGCGACAAAGTTCGTCCTTTTTTTCAACGACAGGTCAAAATGACAACTATTAGGAGGTCACTATTACCTTACAAACAAAAACGTACGGCAAGTGCAAGGAGAACCCATTCGAGAAGATATGTTTCTCTTTACAAACAAATGTACACGAATTAGACGCAGAAATTGCAAAAAAAGATTATTGTTGACGGTATCCATTAAACTACCTGCTTGCAGAAGTTGCGAAAAGTTCGGCTTTTTTACAGCGACTGGCCAAAATGACAATAATTAGGAAGTCACTATTACCTTACAAACAAGAACGTACGGCAGGTGCAAGGAGAACACATTCGAGAAAATATACTTCTCTTTACAGAACAGACAAATGTACACGAATTAGACGCAGAAATAGCAAAAAAAAATTATTGGTGACGGTATCCGTTAAACTAACTGCTTGCAAAGGTTGCGACAAAGTTCGTCCTTTTTTTCAACGACAGTTCAAAATGACAACTATTAGGAGGTCACTATTACCTTACAAACAAAAACGTATGGCAAGTGCAAGGAGAGCCCATTCGAGAAGATATGTTTCTCTTTACAAACAAATGTACACGAATTAGAAGCAGAAATTGCAAAAAAAGATTATTGTTGACGGTATCTATCCATTAAACTACCTGCTTGCAAAGGTTGCTTCATAGTTTGTCCTTTTTTCAAAGGACAGGCCAAAATGACAATTATTAGGAGGTCACTATTACCTTACAAACAAGAACGTACGGCAGGTGCAAGGAGAACACATTCGAGAAAATATATTTCTCTTTACAGAACAGACAAATGTACACGAATTAGACGCAGAAATTGCAAAAAAAAAATATTGTTGACGGTATCCATTAAACTACCTGCTTGCAGAAGTTGCGAAAAGTTCGGCTTTTTTACAGCGACTGGCAAAATGACAATAATTAGGAAGTCACTATTACCTTACAAACAAGAACGTACGGCAGGTGCAAGGAGAACACATTCGAGAAAATATATTTCTCTTTACAGAACAGACAAATGTACACGAATTAGAGGCAGAAATTGCAAAAAAAAAATATTGGTGACGGTATCCGTTAAACTAACTGCTTGCAAAGGTTGCGACAAAGTTCGTCCTTTTTTTCAACGACAGGTCAAAATGACAACTATTAGGAGGTCACTATTACCTTATAAACAAAAACGTACGGCAAGTGCAAGGAGAACCCATTCGACAAGATATGTTTCTCTTTACAAACAAATGTACACGAATTAGACGCAGAAATTGCAAAAAAAGATTATTGTTGACGGTATCCATTAAACTACCTGCTTGCAAAAGTTGAGACAAAGTTCGTTTTTTTTTTCAAAGGACAGGCCAAAATGACAAATATTAGGAGGTCAGTATTACCTTACAAACAAGAACGTACGGCAGGTGCAAGGAGAACACATTCGAGAAAATATATTTCTCTTTACAGAACAGACAAATGTACACGAATTAGACGCAGAAATTGCAAAAATAATTATTGTTGACGGTATCCATTAAACTACCTGCTTGCAGAAGTTGCGAAAAGATCGGCTTTTTTACAGCGACTGGCCAAAATGACAATAATTAGGAAGTCACTATTACCTTACAAACAAGAACGTACGGCAGGTGCAAGGAGAACACATTCGAGAAAATATATTTCTCTTTACAGAACAGACAAATGTACACGAATTAGACGCAGAAATTGCAAAAAAAAATTATTGGTGACGGTATCCGTTAAACAAACTGCTTGCAAAGGTTGCGACAAAGTTCGTCCTTTTTTTCAACGACAGTTCAAAATGACAACTATTAGGAGGTCACTATTACCTTACAAACAAAAACGTTATGGCAAGTGCAAGGAGAGCCCATTCGAGAAGATATGTTTCTCTTTACAAACAAATGTACACGAATTAGACGCAGAAATTGCAAAAAAAGATTATTGTTGACGGTATCCATTAAACTACCTGCTTGCAAAAGTTGAGACAAAGTTCGTCCTTTTTTCAAAGGACAGGCCAAAATGACAAATATTAGGTCAGTATTACCTTACAAACAAGAACGTACGGCAGGTGCAAGGAGAACACATTCGAGAAAATATATTTCTCTTTACAGAACAGACAAATGTACACGAATTAGACGCAGAAATTGCAAAAAAAATTATTGTTGACGGTATCCATTAAACTACCTGCTTGCAGAAGTTGCGAAAAGTTCGGCTTTTTTACAGCGACTGGCCAAAATGACAATAATTAGGAAGTCACTATTACCTTACAAACAAGAACGTACGGCAGGTGCAAGGAGAACACATTCGAGAAAATATATTTCTCTTTACAGAACAGACAAATGTACACGAATTAGACGCAGAAATTGCAAAAAAAAATTATTGGTGACGGTATCCGTTAAACAAACTGCTTGCAAAGGTTGCGACAAAGTTCGTCCTTTTTTTCAACGACAGTTCAAAATGACAACTATTAGGAGGTCACTATTACCTTACAAACAAAAACGTATGGCAAGTGCAAGGAGAGCCCATTCGAGAAGATATGTTTCTCTTTACAAACAAATGTACACGAATTAGAAGCAGAAATTGCAAAAAAAGATTATTGTTGACGGTATCCATTAAACTACCTGCTTGCAAAGGTTGCTTCATAGTTTGTCCTTTTTTCAAAGGACAGGCCAAAATGACAATTATTAGGAGGTCACTATTACCTTACAAACAAGACCTTACGGCAGGTGCAAGGAGAACACATTCGAGAAAATATATTTCTCTTTACAGAACAGACAAATGTACACGAATTAGACGCAGAAATTGCAAAAAAAATTATTGTTGACGGTATCCATTAAACTACCTGCTTGCAGAAGTTGCGAAAAGTTCGGTTTTTTTACAGCGACTGGCCAAAATGACAATAATTAGGAAGTCACTATTACCTTACAAACAAGAACTTACGGCAGGTGCAAGGAGAACACATTCGAGAAAATATATTTCTCTTTACAGAACAGACAAATGTACACGAATTAGACGCAGAAATTGCAAAAAAAATTATTGTTGACGGTATCCATTAAACTACCTGCTTGCAGAAGTTGCGAAAAGTTCGGCTTTTTTACAGCGACTGGCCAAAATGACAATAATTAGGAAGTCACTATTACCTTACAAACAAGAACGTACGGCAGGTGCAAGGAGAACACATTCGAGAAAATATATTTCTCTTTACAGAACAGACAAATGTACACGAATTAGACGCAGAAATTGCAAAAAAAAATTATTGGTGACGGTATCCGTTAAACTAACTGCTTGCAAAGGTTGCGACAAAGTTCGTCCTTTTTTTCAACGACAGGTCAAAATGACAACTATTAGGAGGTCACTATTACCTTACAAACAAGAACGTACGGCAGGTGCAAGGAGAACACATTCGAGAAAATATATTTCTCTTTACAGAACAGACAAATGTACACGAATTAGACGCAGAAATTGCAAAAAAAAATATTGTTGACGGTATCCATTAAACTACCTGCTTGCAGAAGTTGCGAAAAGTTCGGTTTTTTTTACAGCGACTGGCCAAAATGACAATAATTAGGAAGTCACTATTACCTTACAAACAAGAACGTACGGCAGGTGCAAGGAGAACACATTCGAGAAAATATATTTCTCTTTACATAACAGACAAATGTACACGAATTAGACGCAGAAATTGCAAAAAAAAATTATTGGTGACGGTATCCGTTAAACTAACTGCTTGCAAAGGTTGCGACAAAGTTCGTCCTTTTTTTCAACGACAGGTCAAAATGACAACTATTAGGAGGTCACTATTACCTTACAAACAAGAACGTACGGCAGGTGCAAGGAGAACACATTCGAGAAAATATATTTCTCTTTACAGAACAGACAAATGTACACGAATTAGACGCAGAAATTGCAAAAAAAAAATATTGTTGACGGTATCCATTAAACTACCTGCTTGCAGAAGTTGCGAAAAGTTCGGCTTTTTTACAGCGACTGGCCAAAATGACAATAATTAGGAAGTCACTATTACCTTACAAACAAGAACGTACGGCAGGTGCAAGGAGAACACATTCGAGAAAATATATTTCTCTTTACAGAACAGACAAATGTACACGAATTAGACGCAGAAATTGCAAAAAAAAATTATTGGTGACGGTATCCGTTAAACTAACTGCTTGCAAAGGTTGCGACAAAGTTCGTCCTTTTTTTCAACGACAGGTCAAAATGACAACTATTAGGAGGTCACTATTACCTTACAAACAAGAACGTACGGCAGGTGCAAGGAGAACACATTCGAGAAAATATATTTCTCTTTACAGAACAGACAAATGTACACGAATTAGACGCAGAAATTGCAAAAAAAATTATTGTTGACGGTATCCATTAAACTACCTGCTTGCAGAAGTTGCGAAAAGTTCGGTTTTTTTACAGCGACTGGCCAAAATGACAATAATTAGGAAGTCACTATTACCTTACAAACAAGAACGTACGGCAGGTGCAAGGAGAACACATTCGAGAAAATATATTTCTCTTTACAGAACAGACAAATGTACACGAATTAGACGCAGAAATCGCAAAAAAAAATTATTGGTGACGGTATCCGTTAAACTAACTGCTTGCAAAGGTTGCGACAAAGTTCGTCCTTTTTTTCAACGACAGGTCAAAATGACAACTATTAGGAGGTCACTATTACCTTACAAACAAGAACGTACGGCAGGTGCAAGGAGAACACATTCGAGAAAATATATTTCTCTTTACAGAACAGACAAATGTACACGAATTAGACGCAGAAATTGCAAAAAAAATATTGTTGACGGTATCCATTAAACTACCTGCTTGCAGAAGTTGCGAAAAGTTCGGCTTTTTTACAGCGACTGGCCAAAATGACAATAATTAGGAAGTCACTATTACCTTACAAACAAGAACGTACGGCAGGTGCAAGGAGAACACATTCGAGAAAATATATTTCTCTTTACAGAACAGACAAATGTACACGAATTAGACGCAGAAATGCAAAAAAAAGTTCGTCCTTTTTCTCAACGACAGGTCAAAATGACAACTATTAGGAGGTCACTATTACCTTACAAACAAAAACGTACTGCAGGTACCAGGAAAACACATTCGAGAAAATATATTTCTCTTTACAGAGCAAACGAATGTACACGATTTAGATGCAGAAATTGCAAAATAAATTTTATTGTTGACGAAATCTATTAAACTAACTGCTTGGTACTTAAATATCAACATTAACGAACTCTTCAAAATTAATCCAGAAAATTTCAATGCAGAATTTGAAGAACCGTAGCGAAACATTCCAGAAAATTTATTTCTCTTTACAGAGCAAACCAATTTACACGATTTAGATGCAGAAATTGCAAAATAAATGTTATTGTTCACGAAATACATTAAACTACCTGCTTGGGTACATGCGGAAGTTGAGAAAAAGCCCGTCCCTTTTTAATGACTGGATAAAAGAACTACTATTAGATCACTATTACCTTACAATCAAGAACGTACGGTAGCGAAGACAACTTAGCATTTATTTTATTCAGCAATAGAAGTTTCAGTAATGACACTCGTTTTAATACTTGCCATAAAAGGTTACACCTAACTATCAACATTAACGAACTTGCCTTCACATTTAATCAAGAAAATTTCCATGCAGAATTTGAAACATTCCAGAAAATTGATTTTCTTTACAGAGCGAACCAATGTACACGATTTAGATGCAGAAATTGCAAAATAAATTTTATTGTTGACGAAATCCCATTAAACTACCTGCTTGCAGAAATTGCGAAAAAGTTCGACCTTTTTTTCAACGACTGGTCAAAATGACGATAATTAGGAGGTCACTATTATCTTACAAAGAAAAACGTACGGCAAGTGCAAGGAGAACCCATTCGAGAAGATATGTTTCTCTTTACAGAACAGTCAAATGAACACGAATTAGACGCAGAAATTGCAAAAAAAAATTATTGTTGACGGTGTCCATTAAACTACCTGCTTGCAAAGGTTGCTTCATAGTTTGTCCTTTTTTCAAAGGACAGGCCAAAATGACAATTATTAGGAGGTCACTATTACCTTACAAACAAAAACGTATGGCAAGTGCAAGGAGAGCCCATTCGAGAAGATATGTTTCTCTTTACAAACAAATGTACACGAATTAGAAGCAGAAATTGCAAAAAAAGATTATTGTTGACGGTATCCATTAAACTACCTGCTTGCAAAGGTTGCTTCATAGTTTGTCCTTTTTTCAAAGGACAGGCCAAAATGACAATTATTAGGAGGTCACTATTACCTTACAAACAAGAACTTACGGCAGGTGCAAGGAGAACACATTCGAGAAAATATATTTCTCTTTACAGAACAGACAAATGTACACGAATTAGACGCAGAAATTGCAAAAAAAATTATTGTTGACGGTATCCATTAAACTACCTGCTTGCAGAAGTTGCGAAAAGTTCGGTTTTTTTTACAGCGACTGGCCAAAATGACAATAATTAGGAAGTCACTATTACCTTACAAACAAGAACTTACGGCAGGTGCAAGGAGAACACATTCGAGAAAATATATTTCTCTTTACAGAACAGACAAATGTACACGAATTAGACGCAGAAATTGCAAAAAAAATTATTGTTGACGGTATCCATTAAACTACCTGCTTGCAGAAGTTGCGAAAAGTTCGGCTTTTTTACAGCGACTGGCCAAAATGACAATAATTAGGAAGTCACTATTACCTTACAAACAAGAACGTACGGCAGGTGCAAGGAGAACACATTCGAGAAAATATATTTCTCTTTACAGAACAGACAAATGTACACGAATTAGACGCAGAAATTGCAAAAAAAAATTATTGGTGACGGTATCCGTTAAACTAACTGCTTGCAAAGGTTGCGACAAAGTTCGTCCTTTTTTTCAACGACAGGTCAAAATGACAACTATTAGGAGGTCACTATTACCTTACAAACAAGAACGTACGGCAGGTGCAAGGAGAACACATTCGAGAAAATATATTTCTCTTTACAGAACAGACAAATGTACACGAATTAGACGCAGAAATTGCAAAAAAAATATTGTTGACGGTATCCATTAAACTACCTGCTTGCAGAAGTTGCGAAAAGTTCGGCTTTTTTACAGCGACTGGCCAAAATGACAATAATTAGGAAGTCACTATTACCTTACAAACAAGAACGTACGGCAGGTGCAAGGAGAACACATTCGAGAAAATATATTTCTCTTTCCAGAACAGACAAATGTACACGAATTAGACGCAGAAATGCAAAAAAAAGTTCGTCCTTTTTTTCAACGACAGGTCAAAATGACAACTATTAGGAGGTCACTATTACCTTACAAACAAAAACGTACTGCAGGTACCAGGAAAACACATTCGAGAAAATATATTTCTCTTTACAGAGCAAACGAATGTACACGATTTAGATGCAGAAATTGCAAAATAAATTTTATTGTTGACGAAATCTATTAAACTAACTGCTTGGTACTTAAATATCAACATTAACGAACTCTTCAAAATTAATCCAGAAAATTTCAATGCAGAATTTGAAGAACCGTAGCGAAACATTCCAGAAAATTTATTTCGCTTTACAGAGCAAACCAATTTACACGATTTAGATGCAGAAATTGCAAAATAAATGTTATTGTTCACGAAATACATTAAACTACCTGCTTGGGTACATGCGGAAGTTGAGAAAAAGCCCGTCCCTTTTTAATGACTGGATAAAAGGACTACTATTAGATCACTATTACCTTACAATCAAGAACGTACGGTAGCGAAGACAACTTAGCATTTATTTTATTCAGCAATAGAAGTTTCAGTAATGACACTCGTTTTAATACTTGCCATAAAAGGTTACACCTAACTATCAACATTAACGAACTTGCCTTCACATTTAATCAAGAAAATTTCCATGCAGAATTTGAAACATTCCAGAAAATTGATTTTCTTTACAGAGCGAACCAATGTACACGATTTAGATGCAGAAATTGCAAAATAAATTTTATTGTTGACGAAATCCCATTAAACTACCTGCTTGCAGAAATTGCGAAAAAGTTCGACCTTTTTTTCAACGACTGGTCAAAATGACGATAATTAGGAGGTCACTATTATCTTACAAAGAAAAACGTACGGCAAGTGCAAGGAGAACCCATTCGAGAAGATATGTTTCTCTTTACAGAACAGTCAAATGAACACGAATTAGACGCAGAAATTGCAAAAAAAAATTATTGGTGACGGTATCCGTTAAACTAACTGCTTGCAAAGGTTGCGACAAAGTTCGTCCTTTTTTTCAACGACAGGTCAAAATGACAACTATTAGGAGGTCACTATTACCTTACAAACAAAAACGTACGGCAAGTGCAAGGAGAACCCATTCGAGAAGATATGTTTCTCTTTACAAACAAATGTACACGAATTAGACGCAGAAATTGCAAAAAAAGATTATTGTTGACGGTATCCATTAAACTACCTGCTTGCAGAAGTTGCGAAAAGTTCGGCTTTTTTACAGCGACTGGCCAAAATGACAATAATTAGGAAGTCACTATTACCTTACAAACAAGAACGTACGGCAGGTGCAAGGAGAACACATTCGAGAAAATATACTTCTCTTTACAGAACAGACAAATGTACACGAATTAGACGCAGAAATAGCAAAAAAAAATTATTGGTGACGGTATCCGTTAAACTAACTGCTTGCAAAGGTTGCGACAAAGTTCGTCCTTTTTTCAACGACAGGTCAAAATGACAACTATTAGGAGGTCACTATTACCTTACAAACAAGAACGTACGGCAGGTGCAAGGAGAACACATTCGAGAAAATATATTTCTCTTTACAGAACAGACAAATGTACACGAATTAGACGCAGAAATTGCAAAAAAAATTATTGTTGACGGTATCCATTAAACTACCTGCTTGCAGAAGTTGCGAAAAGTTCGGCTTTTTTACAGCGACTGGCCAAAATGACAATAATTAGGAAGTCACTATTACCTTACAAACAAGAACGTACGGCAGGTGCAAGGAGAACACATTCGAGAAAATATATTTCTCTTTACAGAACAGACAATTGTACACGAATTAGACGCAGAAATTGCAAAAAAAAATTTATGGTGACGGTATCCGTTAAACTAACTGCTTGCAAAGGTTGCGACAAAGTTCGTCCTTTTTTCAACGACAGTTCAAAATGACAACTATTAGGAGGTCACTATTACCTTACAAACAAAAACGTATGGCAAGTGCAAGGAGAGCCCATTCGAGAAGATATGTTTCTCTTTACAAACAAATGTACACGAATTAGAAGCAGAAATTGCAAAAAAGATTATTGTTGACGGTATCCATTAAACTACCTGCTTGCAAAGGTTGCTTCATAGTTTGTCCTTTTTTCAAAGGACAGGCCAAAATGACAATTATTAGGAGGTCACTATTACCTTACAAACAAGAACGTACGGCAGGTGGTGCAAGGAGAACACATTCGAGAAAATATATTTCTCTTTACAGAACAGACAAATGTACACGAATTAGACGCAGAAATTGCAAAAAAAATTATTGTTGACGGTATCCATTAAACTACCTGCTTGCAGAAGTTGCGAAAAGTTCGGCTTTTTTACAGCGACTGGCCAAAATGACAATAATTAGGAAGTCACTATTACCTTACAAACAAGAACGTACGGCAGGTGCAAGGAGAACACATTCGAGAAAATATATTTCTCTTTACAGAACAGACAAATGTACACGAATTAGACGCAGAAATTGCAAAAAAAAATTATTGGTGACGGTATCCGTTAAACTAACTGCTTGCAAAGGTTGCGACAAAGTTCGTCCTTTTTTTCAACGACAGGTCAAAATGACAACTATTAGGAGGTCACTATTACCTTACAAACAAAAACGTACGGCAAGTGCAAGGAGAACCCATTCGAGAAGATATGTTTCTCTTTACAAACAAATGTACACTAATTAGACGCAGAAATTGCAAAAAAAGATTATTGTTGACGGTATCCATTAAACTACCTGCTTGCAAAAGTTGAGACAAAGTTCGTCCTTTTTTCAAAGGACAGGCCAAAATGACAAATATTAGGAGGTCAGTATTACCTTACAAACAAGAACGTACGGCAGGTGCAAGGAGAACACATTCGAGAAAATATATTTCTCTTTACAGAACAGACAAATGTACACGAATTAGACGCAGAAATTGCAAAAATAATTATTGTTGACGGTATCCATTAAACTACCTGCTTGCAGAAGTTGCGAAAAGTTCGGCTTTTTTACAGCGACTGGCCAAAATGACTATAATTAGGAAGTCACTATTACCTTAATAGAAGCCGGGTAGCGCAGTTGGGTAGCGCTAGGCTTGCTAGTAAGCAAGTCCTTGGTTCGAATCCCGCGGGGGCCGGAATTTTTCCGAAGCCTTGGCGATTGGAATCGGGCTCGGTGAGACCATTCACAGTTGGGCACCAAATTAACTGTGCTCTACTCAGATCCACAGACCTAAGAGATAGAGTAACAAGGTCAACACATCAACATGACACACACTTCACACAATGGTTGCTGTGTAAGCACAAAAGGCGCGCTCCAACTTTGTATCCCGAATCCGGGGCAAGTTGAGCATTGTACCGCCAGATGCAAGCACATAAAGCACCAGCCTCTACACCGCAAGGTAAAACGAGGTTAACGATAATACATACTATTACCTTACAAACAAGAACGTACGGCAGGTGCAAGGAGAACACATTCGAGAAAATATATTTCTCTTTACAGAACAGACAAATGTACACGAATTAGACGCAGAAATTGCAAAAAAAAATTATTGGTGACGGTATCCGTTAAACTAACTGCTTGCAAAGGTTGCGACAAAGTTCGTCCTTTTTTTCAACGACAGGTCAAAATGACAACTATTAGGAGGTCACTATTACCTTACAAACAAAAACGTACGGCAAGTGCAAGGAGAACCCATTCGAGAAGATATGTTTCTCTTTACAAACAAATGTACACGAATTAGACGCAGAAATTGCAAAAAAAGATTATTGTTGACGGTATCCATTAAACTACCTGCTTGCAAAAGTTGAGACAAAGTTCGTCCTTTTTTCAAAGGACAGGCCAAAATGACAAATATTAGGAGGTCAGTATTACCTTACAAACAAGAACGTACGGCAGGTGCAAGGAGAACACATTCGAGAAAATATATTTCTCTTTACAGAACAGACAAATGTACACGAATTAGACGCAGAAATTGCAAAAATAATTATTGTTGACGGTATCCATTAAACTACCTGCTTGCAGAAGTTGCGAAAAGTTCGGCTTTTTTACAGCGACTGGCCAAAATGACTATAATTAGGAAGTCACTATTACCTTACAAACAAGAACGTACGGCAGGTGCAAGGAGAACACATTCGAGAAAATATATTTCTCTTTACAGAACAGACAAATGTACACGAATTAGACGCAGAAATTGCAAAAATAATTATTGTTGACGGTATCCATTAAACTACCTGCTTGCAGAAGTTGCGAAAAGTTCGGCTTTTTTACAGCGACTGGCCAAAATGACTATAATTAGGAAGTCACTATTACCTTACAAACAAGAACGTACGGCAGGTGCAAGGAGAACACATTCGAGAAAATATATTTCTCTTTACAGAACAGACAAATGTACACGAATTAGACGCAGAAATTGCAAAAAAAAATTATTGGTGACGGTATCCGTTAAACTAACTGCTTGCAAAGGTTGCGACAAAGTTCGTCCTTTTTTTCAACGACAGGTCTAAATGACAACTATTAGGAGGTCACTATTACCTTACAAACAAAAACGTACGGCAAGTGCAAGGAGAACCCATTCGAGAAGATATGTTTCTCTTTACAAACAAATGTACACGAATTAGACGCAGAAATTGCAAAAAAAGATTATTGTTGACGGTATCCATTAAACTACCTGCTTGCAAAAGTTGAGACAAAGTTCGTCCTTTTTTCAAAGGACAGGCCAAAATGACAAATATTAGGAGGTCAGTATTACCTTACAAACAAGAACGTACGGCAGGTGCAAGGAGAACACATTCGAGAAAATATATTTCTCTTTACAGAACAGACAAATGTACACGAATTAGACGCAGAAATTGCAAAAAAAATTATTGTTGACGGTATCCATTAAACTACCTGCTTGCAGAAGTTGCGAAAAGTTCGGCTTTTTTACAGCGACTGGCCAAAATGACAATAATTAGGAAGTCACTATTACCTTACAAACAAGAACGTACGGCAGGTGCAAGGAGAACACATTCGAGAAAATATATTTCTGTTTACAGAACAGACAAATGTACACGAATTAGACGCAGAAATTACAAAAAAAAATTATTGGTGACGGTATCCGTTAAACTAACTGCTTGCAAAGGTTGCGACAAAGTTCGTCCTTTTTTTCAACGACAGTTCAAAATGACAACTATTAGGAGGTCACTATTACCTTACAAACAAAAACGTATGGCAAGTGCAAGGAGAGCCCATTCGAGAAGATATGTTTCTCTTTACAAACAAATGTACACGAATTAGAAGCAGAAATTGCAAAAAAAGATTATTGTTGACGGTATCCATTAAACTACCTGCTTGCAAAGGTTGCTTCATAGTTTGTCCTTTTTTCAAAGGACAGGCCAAAATGACAATTATTAGGAGGTCACTATTACCTTACAAACAAGAACGTACGGCAGGTGCAAGGAGAACACATTCGAGAAAATATATTTCTCTTTACAGAACAGACAAATGTTCACGAATTAGACGCAGAAATTGCAAAAAAAAATTATTGTTGACGGTATCCATTAAACTACCTGCTTGCAGAAGTTGCGAAAAGTTCGGCTCTTTTACAGCGACTGGCCAAAATGACAATAATTAGGAAGTCACTATTACCTTACAAACAAGAACGTACGGCAGGTGCAAGGAGAACACATTCGAGAAAATATATTTCTCTTTACAGAACAGACAAATGTACACGAATTAGACGCAGAAATTGCAAAAAAAATATTGTTGACGGTATCTATTAAACTACCTGCTTGCAGAAGTTGCGAAAAGTTCGGCTTTTTTACAGCGACTGGCCAAAATGACAATAATTAGGAAGTCACTATTACCTTACAAACAAGAACGTACGGCAGGTGCAAGGAGAACCCATTCGAGAAAATATATTTCTCTTTACAGAACAGACAAATGTACACGAATTAGACGCAGAAATTGCAAAAAAAAATTATTGGTGACGGTATCCGTTAAACTAACTGCTTGCAAAGGTTGCGACAAAGTTCGTCCTTTTTTTCAACGACAGGTCAAAATGACAACTATTAGGAGGTCACTATTACCTTACAAACAAAAACGTACGGCAGGTGCAAGGAGAACACATTGGAGAAAATATATTTCTCTTTACAGAACAGACAAATGTACACGAATTAGACGCAGAAATTGCAAAAAAAATTATTGTTGACGGTATCCATTAAACTACCTGCTTGCAGAAGTTGCGAAAAGTTCGGCTTTTTTACAGCGACTGGCCAAAATGACAATAATTAGGAAGTCACTATTACCTTACAAACAAGAACGTACGGCAGGTGCAAGGAGAACACATTCGAGAAAATATATTTCTCTTTACATAACAGACAAATGTACACGAATTAGACGCAGAAATTGCAAAAAAAAATTATTGGTGACGGTATCCGTTAAACTAACTGCTTGCAAAGGTTGCGACAAAGTTCGTCCTTTTTTTCAACGACAGGTCAAAATGACAACTATTAGGAGGTCACTATTACCTTACAAACAAAAACGTACGGCAAGTGCAAGGAGAACCCATTCGAGAAGATATGTTTCTCTTTACAAACAAATGTACACGAATTAGACGCAGAAATTGCAAAAAAAGATTATTGTTGACGGTATCCATTAAACTACCTGCTTGCAAAAGTTGAGACAAAGTTCGTCCTTTTTTCAAAGGACAGGCCAAAATGACAAATATTAGGAGGTCAGTATTACCTTACAAACAAGAACGTACGGCAGGTGCAAGGAGAACACATTCGAGAAAATATATTTCTCTTTACAGAACAGACAAATGTACACGAATTAGACGCAGAAATTGCAAAAAAAATTATTGTTGACGGTATCCATTAAACTACCTGCTTGCAGAAGTTGCGAAAAGTTCGGCTTTTTTACAGCGACTGGCCAAAATGACAATAATTAGGAAGTCACTATTACCTTACAAACAAGAACGTACGGCAGGTGCAAGGAGAACACATTCGAGAAAATATATTACTCTTTACAGAACAGACAAATGTACACGAATTAGACGCAGAAATTGCAAAAAAAATTATTGGTGACGGTATCCGTTAAACTAACTGCTTGCAAAGGTTGCGACAAAGTTCGTCCTTTTTTTCAACGACAGTTCAAAATGACAACTATTAGGAGGTCACTATTACCTTACAAACAAAAACGTATGGCAAGTGCAAGGAGAGCCCATTCGAGAAGATATGTTTCTCTTTACAAACAAATGTACACGAATTAGAAGCAGAAATTGCAAAAAAAGATTATTGTTGACGGTATCCATTAAACTACCTGCTTGCAAAGGTTGCTTCATAGTTTGTCCTTTTTTCAAAGGACAGGCCAAAATGACAATTATTAGGAGGTCACTATTACCATACAAACAAGAACGTACGGCAGGTGCAAGGAGAACACATTCGAGAAAATATATTTCTCTTTACAGAACAGACAAATGTTCACGAATTAGACGCAGAAATTGCAAAAAAAAATTATTGTTGACGGTATCCATTAAACTACCTGCTTGCAGAAGTTGCGAAAAGTTCGGCTTTTTTACAGCGACTGGCCAAAATGACAATAATTAGGAAGTCACTATTACCTTACAAACAAGAACGTACAGCAGGTGCAAGGAGAACACATTCGAGAAAATATATTTCTCTTTACAGAACAGACAAATGTACACGAATTAGACGCAGAAATTGCAAAAAAAATATTGTTGACCGTATCCATTAAACTACCTGCTTGCAGAAGTTGCGAAAAGTTCGGCTTTTTTACAGCGACTGGCCAAAATGACAATAATTAGGAAGTCACTATTACCTTACAAACAAGAACGTACGGCAGGTGCAAGGAGAACACATTCGAGAAAATATATTTCTCTTTACAGAACAGACAAATGTACACGAATTAGACGCAGAAATTGCAAAAAAAATTATTGGTGACGGTATCCGTTAAACTAACTGCTTGCAAAGGTTGCGACAAAGTTCGTCCTTTTTTTCAACGACAGGTCAAAATGACAATAATTAGGAAGTCACTATTACCTTACAAACAAGAACGTACGGCAGGTGCAAGGAGAACACATTCGAGAAAATATATTTCTCTTTACAGAACAGACAAATGTACACGAATTAGACGCAGAAATTGCAAAAAAAATATTGTTGACGGTATCTATTAAACTACCTGCTTGCAGAAGTTGCGAAAAGTTCGGCTTTTTTACAGCGACTGGCCAAAATGACAATAATTAGGAAGTCACTATTACCTTACAAACAAGAACGTACGGCAGGTGCAAGGAGAACACATTCGAGAAAATATATTTCTCTTTACAGAACAGACAAATGTACACGAATTAGACGCAGAAATTGCAAAAAAAATTATTGGTGACGGTATCCGTTAAACTAACTGCTTGCAAAGGTTGCGACAAAGTTCGTCCTTTTTTTCAACGACAGGTCAAAATGACAATAATTAGGAAGTCACTATTACCTTACAAACAAGAACGTACGGCAGGTGCAAGGAGAACACATTCGAGAAAATATATTTCTCTTTACAGAACAGACAAATGTACACGAATTAGACGCAGAAATTGCAAAAAAAAAATATTGGTGACGGTATCCGTTAAACTAACTGCTTGCAAAGGTTGCGACAAAGTTCGTCCTTTTTTTCAACGACAGGTCAAAATGACAATAATTAGGAAGTCACTATTACCTTACAAACAAGAACGTACGGCAGGTGCAAGGAGAACCCATTCGAGAAAATATATTTCTCTTTACAGAACAGACAAATGTACACGAATTAGACGCAGAAATTGCAAAAAAAAATTATTGGTGACGGTATCCGTTAAACTAACTGCTTGCAAAGGTTGCGACAAAGTTCGTCCTTTTTTTCAACGACAGGTCAAAATGACAATAATTAGGAAGTCACTATTACCTTACAAACAAGAACGTACGGCAGGTGCAAGGAGAACCCATTCGAGAAAATATATTTCTCTTTACAGAACAGACAAATGTACACGAATTAGACGCAGAAATTGCAAAAAAAAATTATTGGTGACGGTATCCGTTAAACTAACTGCTTGCAAAGGTTGCGACAAAGTTCGTCCTTTTTTTCAACGACAGGTCAAAATGACAACTATTAGGAGGTCACTATTACCTTACAAACAAAAACGTACGGCAGGTGCAAGGAGAACACATTGGAAAAAATATATTTCTCTTTACAGAACAGACAAATGTACACGAATTAGACGCAGAAATTGCAAAAAAAATTATTGTTGACGGTATCCATTAAACTACCTGCTTGCAGAAGTTGCGAAAAGTTCGGCTTTTTGACAGCGACTGGCCAAAATGACAATAATTAGGAAGTCACTATTACCTTACAAACAAGAACGTACGGCAGGTGCAAGGAGAACACATTCGAGAAAATATATTTCTCTTTACATAACAGACAAATGTACACGAATTAGACGCAGAAATTGCAAAAAAAAATTATTGGTGACGGTATCCGTTAAACTAACTGCTTGCAAAGGTTGCGACAAAGTTCGTCCTTTTTTTCAACGACAGGTCAAAATGACAACTATTAGGAGGTCACTATTACCTTACAAACAAAAACGTACGGCAAGTGCAAGGAGAACCCATTCGAGAAGATATGTTTCTCTTTACAAACAAATGTACACGAATTAGACGCAGAAATTGCAAAAAAAGATTATTGTTGACGGTATCCATTAAACTACCTGCTTGCAAAAGTTGAGACAAAGTTCGTCCTTTTTTCAAAGGACAGGCCAAAATGACAAATATTAGGAGGTCAGTATTACCTTACAAACAAGAACGTACGGCAGGTGCAAGGAGAACACATTCGAGAAAATATATTTCTCTTTACAGAACAGACAAATGTACACGAATTAGACGCAGAAATTGCAAAAAAAATTATAGTTGACGGTATCCATTAAACTACCTGCTTGCAGAAGTTGCGAAAAGTTCGGCTTTTTTACAGCGACTGGCCAAAATGACAATAATTAGGAAGTCACTATTACCTTACAAACAAGAACGTACGGCAGGTGCAAGGAGAACACATTCGAGAAAATATATTTCTCTTTACATAACAGACAAATGTACACGAATTAGACGCAGAAATTGCAAAAAAAAAATTATTGGTGACGGTATCCGTTAAACTAACTGCTTGCAAAGGTTGCGACAAAGTTCGTCCTTTTTTTCAACGACAGGTCAAAATGACAACTATTAGGAGGTCACTATTACCTTACAAACAAAAACGTACGGCAAGTGCAAGGAGAACCCATTCGAGAAGATATGTTTCTCTTTACAAACAAATGTACACGAATTAGACGCAGAAATTGCAAAAAAAGATTATTGTTGACGGTATCCATTAAACTACCTGCTTGCAAAAGTTGAGACAAAGTTCGTCCTTTTTTCAAAGGACAGGCCAAAATGACAAATATTAGGAGGTCAGTATTACCTTACAAACAAGAACGTACGGCAGGTGCAAGGAGAACACATTCGAGAAAATATATTTCTCTTTACAGAACAGACAAATGTACACGAATTAGACGCAGAAATTGCAAAAAAAATTATTGTTGACGGTATCCATTAAACTACCTGCTTGCAGAAGTTGCGAAAAGTTCGGCTTTTTTACAGCGACTGGCCAAAATGACAATAATTAGGAAGTCACTATTACCTTACAAACAAGAACGTACGGCAGGTGCAAGGAGAACACATTCGAGAAAATATATTACTCTTTACAGAACAGACAAATGTACACGAATTAGACGCAGAAATTGCAGAAAAAATTATTGGTGACGGTATCCGTTAAACTAACTGCTTGCAAAGGTTGCGACAAAGTTCGTCCTTTTTTTCAACGACAGTTCAAAATGACAACTATTAGGAGGTCACTATTACCTTACAAACAAAAACGTATGGCAAGTGCAAGGAGAGCCCATTCGAGAAGATATGTTTCTCTTTACAAACAAATGTACACGAATTAGAAGCAGAAATTGCAAAAAAAGATTATTGTTGACGGTATCCATTAAACTACCTGCTTGCAAAGGTTGCTTCATAGTTTGTCCTTTTTTCAAAGGACAGGCCAAAATGACAATTATTAGGAGGTCACTATTACCATACAAACAAGAACGTACGGCAGGTGCAAGGAGAACACATTCGAGAAAATATATTTCTCTTTACAGAACAGACAAATGTACACGAATTAGACGCAGAAATTGCAAAAAAAATTATTGGTGACGGTATCCGTTAAACTAACTGCTTGCAAAGGTTGCGACAAAGTTCGTCCTTTTTTTCAACGACAGGTCAAAATGACAATAATTAGGAAGTCACTATTACCTTACAAACAAGAACGTACGGCAGGTGCAAGGAGAACACATTCGAGAAAATATATTTCTCTTTACAGAACAGACAAATGTACACGAATTAGACGCAGAAATTGCAAAAAAAATTATTGGTGACGGTATCCGTTAAACTAACTGCTTGCAAAGGTTGCGACAAAGTTCGTCCTTTTTTTCAACGACAGGTCAAAATGACAATAATTAGGAAGTCACTATTACCTTACAAACAAGAACGTACGGCAGGTGCAAGGAGAACACATTCGAGAAAATATATTTCTCTTTACAGAACAGACAAATGTACACGAATTAGATGCAGAAATTGCAAAAAAAATTATTGGTGACGGTATCCGTTAAACTAACTGCTTGCAAAGGTTGCGACAAAGTTCGTCCTTTTTTTCAACGACAGGTCAAAATGACAACTATTAGGAGGTCACTATTACCTTACAAACAAAAACGTACGGCAGGTGCAAGGAGAACACATTGGAGAAAATATATTTCTCTTTACAGAACAGACAAATGTACACGAATTAGACGCAGAAATTGCAAAAAAAATTATTGTTGACGGTATCCATTAAACTACCTGCTTGCAGAAGTTGCGAAAAGTTCGGCTTTTTTACAGCGACTGGCCAAAATGACAATAATTAGGAAGTCACTATTACCTTACAAACAAGAACGTACGGCAGGTGCAAGGAGAACACATTCGAGAAAATATATTTCTCTTTACAGAACAGACAAATGTACACGAATTAGACGCAGAAATTGCAAAAAAAAATTATTGGTGACGGTATCCGTTAAACTAACTGCTTGCAAAGGTTGCGACAAAGTTCGTCCTTTTTTTCAACGACAGGTCAAAATGACAACTATTAGGAGGTCACTATTACCTTACAAACAAAAACGTACGGCAAGTGCAAGGAGAACCCATTCGAGAAGATATGTTTCTCTTTACTAACAAATGTACACGAATTAGACGCAGAAATTGCAAAAAAAGATTATTGTTGACGGTATCCATTAAACTACCTGCTTGCAAAAGTTGAGACAAAGTTCGTCCTTTTTTCAAAGGACAGGCCAAAATGACAAATATTAGGAGGTCAGTATTACCTTACAAACAAGAACGTACGGCAGGTGCAAGGAGAACACATTCGAGAAAATATATTTCTCTTTACAGAACAGACAAATGTACACGAATTAGACGCAGAAATTGCAAAAAAAATTATTGTTGACGGTATCCATTAAACTACCTGCTTGCAGAAGTTGCGAAAAGTTCGGCTTTTTTACAGCGACTGGCCAAAATGACAATAATTAGGAAGTCACTATTACCTTACAAACAAGAACGTACGGCAGGTGCAAGGAGAACACATTCGAGAAAATATATTTCTCTTTACAGAACAGACAAATGTACACGAATTAGACGCAGAAATTGCAAAAAAAAATTATTGGTGACGGTATCCGTTAAACTAACTGCTTGCAAAGGTTGCGACAAAGTTCGTCCTTTTTTTCAACGACAGTTCAAAATGACAACTATTAGGAGGTCAATTACCTTACAAACAAAAACGTATGGCAAGTGCAAGGAGAGCCCATTCGAGAAGATATGTTTCTCTTTACAAACAAATGTACACGAATTAGAAGCAGAAATTGCAAAAAAAGATTATTGTTGACGGTATCCATTAAACTACCTGCTTGCAAAGGTTGCTTCATAGTTTGTCCTTTTTTCAAAGGACAGGCCAAAATGACAATTATTAGGAGGTCACTATTACCTTACAAACAAGAACGTACGGCAGGTGCAAGGAGAACACATTCGAGAAAATATATTTCTCTTTACATAACAGACAAATGTACACGAATTAGACGCAGAAATTGCAAAAAAAAATTATTGGTGACGGTATCCGTTAAACTAACTGCTTGCAAAGGTTGCGACAAAGTTCGTCCTTTTTTTCAACGACAGGTCAAAATGACAACTATTAGGAGGTCACTATTACCTTACAAACAAAAACGTACGGCAAGTGCAAGGAGAACCCATTCGAGAAGATATGTTTCTCTTTACAAACAAATGTACACGAATTAGACGCAGAAATTGCAAAAAAAGATTATTGTTGACGGTATCCATTAAACTACCTGCTTGCAAAAGTTGAGACAAAGTTCGTCCTTTTTTCAAAGGACAGGCCAAAATGACAAATATTAGGAGGTCAGTATTACCTTACAAACAAGAACGTACGGCAGGTGCAAGGAGAACACATTCGAGAAAATATATTTCTCTTTACAGAACAGACAAATGTACACGAATTAGACGCAGAAATTGCAAAAAAAATTATTGTTGACGGTATCCATTAAACTACCTGCTTGCAGAAGTTGCGAAAAGTTCGGCTTTTTTACAGCGACTGGCCAAAATGACAATAATTAGGAAGTCACTATTACCTTACAAACAAGAACGTACGGCAGGTGCAAGGAGAACACATTCGAGAAAATATATTTCTCTTTACATAACAGACAAATGTACACGAATTAGACGCAGAAATTGCAAAAAAAAATTATTGGTGACGGTATC
Source organism: Agriotes lineatus (assembly GCA_940337035.1). Classification (NCBI taxonomy): domain Eukaryota; kingdom Metazoa; phylum Arthropoda; class Insecta; order Coleoptera; family Elateridae; genus Agriotes; species Agriotes lineatus. The sequence goes on along the minus strand of CALNHX010002575.1, from coordinate 72,267 downwards.
CGTTAAACTAACTGCTTGCAAAGGTTGCGACAAAGTTCGTCCTTTTTTTCAACGACAGGTCAAAATGACAACTATTAGGAGGTCACTATTACCTTACAAACAAAAACGTACGGCAAGTGCAAGGAGAACCCATTCGAGAAGATATGTTTCTCTTTACTAACAAATGTACACGAATTAGACGCAGAAATTGCAAAAAAAGATTATTGTTGACGGTATCCATTAAACTACCTGCTTGCAAAAGTTGAGACAAAGTTCGTCCTTTTTTCAAAGGACAGGCCAAAATGACAAATATTAGGAGGTCAGTATTACCTTACAAACAAGAACGTACGGCAGGTGCAAGGAGAACACATTCGAGAAAATATATTTCTCTTTACAGAACAGACAAATGTACACGAATTAGACGCAGAAATTGCAAAAAAAATTATTGTTGACGGTATCCATTAAACTACCTGCTTGCAGAAGTTGCGAAAAGTTCGGCTTTTTTACAGCGACTGGCCAAAATGACAATAATTAGGAAGTCACTATTACCTTACAAACAAGAACGTACGGCAGGTGCAAGGAGAACACATTCGAGAAAATATATTTCTCTTTACAGAACAGACAAATGTTCACGAATTAGACGCGGAAATTGCAAAAAAAAATTATTGTTGACGGTATCCATTAAACTACCTGCTTGCAGAAGTTGCGAAAAGTTCGGCTCTTTTACAGCGACTGGCCAAAATGACAATAATTAGGAAGTCACTATTACCTTACAAACAAGAACGTACGGCAGGTGCAAGGAGAACACATTCGAGAAAATATATTTCTCTTTACAGAACAGACAAATGTACACGAATTAGACGCAGAAATTGCAAAAAAAATATTGTTGACGGTATCTATTAAACTACCTGCTTGCAGAAGTTGCGAAAAGTTCGGCTTTTTTACAGCGACTGGCCAAAATGACAATAATTAGGAAGTCACTATTACCTTACAAACAAGAACGTACGGCAGGTGCAAGGAGAACCCATTCGAGAAAATATATTTCTCTTTACAGAACAGACAAATGTACACGAATTAGACGCAGAAATTGCAAAAAAAAATTATTGGTGACGGTATCCGTTAAACTAACTGCTTGCAAAGGTTGCGACAAAGTTCGTCCTTTTTTTCAACGACAGGTCAAAATGACAACTATTAGGAGGTCACTATTACCTTACAAACAAAAACGTACGGCAGGTGCAAGGAGAACACATTGGAGAAAATATATTTCTCTTTACAGAACAGACAAATGTACACGAATTAGACGCAGAAATTGCAAAAAAAATTATTGTTGACGGTATCCATTAAACTACCTGCTTGCAGAAGTTGCGAAAAGTTCGGCTTTTTTACAGCGACTGGCCAAAATGACAATAATTAGGAAGTCACTATTACCTTACAAACAAGAACGTACGGCAGGTGCAAGGAGAACACATTCGAGAAAATATATTTCTCTTTACATAACAGACAAATGTACACGAATTAGACGCAGAAATTGCAAAAAAAAATTATTGGTGACGGTATCCGTTAAACTAACTGCTTGCAAAGGTTGCGACAAAGTTCGTCCTTTTTTTCAACGACAGGTCAAAATGACAACTATTAGGAGGTCACTATTACCTTACAAACAAAAACGTACGGCAAGTGCAAGGAGAACCCATTCGAGAAGATATGTTTCTCTTTACAAACAAATGTACACGAATTAGACGCAGAAATTGCAAAAAAAGATTATTGTTGACGGTATCCATTAAACTACCTGCTTGCAAAAGTTGAGACAAAGTTCGTCCTTTTTTCAAAGGACAGGCCAAAATGACAAATATTAGGAGGTCAGTATTACCTTACAAACAAGAACGTACGGCAGGTGCAAGGAGAACACATTCGAGAAAATATATTTCTCTTTACAGAACAGACAAATGTACACGAATTAGACGCAGAAATTGCAAAAAAAATTATTGTTGACGGTATCCATTAAACTACCTGCTTGCAGAAGTTGCGAAAAGTTCGGCTTTTTTACAGCGACTGGCCAAAATGACAATAATTAGGAAGTCACTATTACCTTACAAACAAGAACGTACGGCAGGTGCAAGGAGAACACATTCGAGAAAATATATTACTCTTTACAGAACAGACAAATGTACACGAATTAGACGCAGAAATTGCAAAAAAAAATTATTGGTGACGGTATCCGTTAAACTAACTGCTTGCAAAGGTTGCGACAAAGTTCGTCCTTTTTTTCAACGACAGTTCAAAATGACAACTATTAGGAGGTCACTATTACCTTACAAACAACAACGTATGGCAAGTGCAAGGAGAGCCCATTCGAGAAGATATGTTTCTCTTTACAAACAAATGTACACGAATTAGAAGCAGAAATTGCAAAAAAAGATTATTGTTGACGGTATCCATTAAACTACCTGCTTGCAAAGGTTGCTTCATAGTTTGTCCTTTTTTCAAAGGACAGGCCAAAATGACAATTATTAGGAGGTCACTATTACCATACAAACAAGAACGTACGGCAGGTGCAAGGAGAACACATTCGAGAAAATATATTTCTCTTTACAGAACAGACAAATGTTCACGAATTAGACGCAGAAATTGCAAAAAAAAATTATTGTTGACGGTATCCATTAAACTACCTGCTTGCAGAAGTTGCGAAAAGTTCGGCTTTTTTACAGCGACTGGCCAAAATGACAATAATTAGGAAGTCACTATTACCTTACAAACAAGAACGTACGGCAGGTGCAAGGAGAACACATTCGAGAAAATATATTTCTCTTTACAGAACAGACAAATGTACACGAATTAGACGCAGAAATTGCAAAAAAAATTATTGGTGACGGTATCCGTTAAACTAACTGCTTGCAAAGGTTGCGACAAAGTTCGTCCTTTTTTTCAACGACAGGTCAAAATGACAATAATTAGGAAGTCACTATTACCTTACAAACAAGAACGTACGGCAGGTGCAAGGAGAAACACATTCGAGAAAATATATTTCTCTTTACAGAACAGACAAATGTACACGAATTAGACGCAGAAATTGCAAAAAAAATATTGTTGACGGTATCTATTAAACTACCTGCTTGCAGAAGTTGCGAAAAGTTCGGCTTTTTTACAGCGACTGGCCAAAAATGACAATAATTAGGAAGTCACTATTACCTTACAAACAAGAACGTACGGCAGGTGCAAGGAGAACACATTCGAGAAAATATATTTCTCTTTACATAACAGACAAATGTACACGAATTAGACGCAGAAATTGCAAAAAAAAATTATTGGTGACGGTATCCGTTAAACTAACTGCTTGCAAAGGTTGCGACAAAGTTCGTCCTTTTTTTCAACGACAGGTCAAAATGACAACTATTAGGAGGTCACTATTACCTTACAAACAAAAACGTACGGCAAGTGCAAGGAGAACCCATTCGAGAAGATATGTTTCTCTTTACAAACAAATGTACACGAATTAGACGCAGAAATTGCAAAAAAAGATTATTGTTGACGGTATCCATTAAACTACGTGCTTGCAAAAGTTGAGACAAAGTTCGTCCTTTTTTCAAAGGACAGGCCAAAATGACAAATATTAGGAGGTCAGTATTACCTTACAAACAAGAACGTACGGCAGGTGCAAGGAGAACACATTCGAGAAAATATATTTCTCTTTACAGAACAGACAAATGTACACGAATTAGACGCAGAAATTGCAAAAAAAATTATTGTTGACGGTATCCATTAAACTACCTGCTTGCAGAAGTTGCGAAAAGTTCGGCTTTTTTACAGCGACTGGCCAAAATGACAATAATTAGGAAGTCACTATTACCTTACAAACAAGAACGTACGGCAGGTGCAAGGAGAACACATTCGAGAAAATATATTACTCTTTACAGAACAGACAAATGTACACGAATTAGACGCAGAAATTGCAAAAAAAATTATTGGTGACGGTATCCGTTAAACTAACTGCTTGCAAAGGTTGCGACAAAGTTCGTCCTTTTTTTCAACGACAGTTCAAAATGACAACTATTAGGATGTCACTATTACCTTACAAACAAAAACGTATGGCAAGTGCAAGGAGAGCCCATTCGAGAAGATATGTTTCTCTTTACAAACAAATGTACACGAATTAGAAGCAGAAATTGCAAAAAAAGATTATTGTTGACGGTATCCATTAAACTACCTGCTTGCAAAGGTTGCTTCATAGTTTGTCCTTTTTTCAAAGGACAGGCCAAAATGACAATTATTAGGAGGTCACTATTACCATACAAACAAGAACGTACGGCAGGTGCAAGGAGAACACATTCGAGAAAATATATTTCTCTTTACAGAACAGACAAATGTTCACGAATTAGACGCAGAAATTGCAAAAAAAAAATTATTGTTGACGGTATCCATTAAACTACCTGCTTGCAGAAGTTGCGAAAAGTTCGGCTTTTTTACAGCGACTGGCCAAAATGACAATAATTAGGAAGTCACTATTACCTTACAAACAAGAACGTACAGCAGGTGCAAGGAGAACACATTCGAGAAAATATATTTCTCTTTACAGAACAGACAAATGTACACGAATTAGACGCAGAAATTGCAAAAAAAAATATTGTTGACCGTATCCATTAAACTACCTGCTTGCAGAAGTTGCGAAAAGTTTCGGCTTTTTTACAGCGACTGGCCAAAATGACAATAATTAGGAAGTCACTATTACCTTACAAACAAGAACGTACGGCAGGTGCAAGGAGAACACATTCGAGAAAATATATTTCTCTTTACAGAACAGACAAATGTACACGAATTAGACGCAGAAATTGCAAAAAAAATTATTGGTGACGGTATCCGTTAAACTAACTGCTTGCAAAGGTTGCGACAAAGTTCGTCCTTTTTTTCAACGACAGGTCAAAATGACAATAATTAGGAAGTCACTATTACCTTACAAACAAGAACGTACGGCAGGTGCAAGGAGAACACATTCGAGAAAATATATTTCTCTTTACAGAACAGACAAATGTACACGAATTAGACGCAGAAATTGCAAAAAAAATATTGTTGACGGTATCTATTAAACTACCTGCTTGCAGAAGTTGCGAAAAGTTCGGCTTTTTTTACAGCGACTGGCCAAAATGACAATAATTAGGAAGTCACTATTACCTTACAAACAAGAACGTACGGCAGGTGCAAGGAGAACCCATTCGAGAAAATATATTTCTCTTTACAGAACAGACAAATGTACACGAATTAGACGCAGAAATTGCAAAAAAAAATTATTGGTGACGGTATCCGTTAAACTAACTGCTTGCAAAGGTTGCGACAAAGTTCGTCCTTTTTTTCAACGACAGGTCAAAATGACAACTATTAGGAGGTCACTATTACCTTACAAACAAAAACGTACGGCAGGTGCAAGGAGAACACATTGGAAAAAATATATTTCTCTTTACAGAACAGACAAATGTACACGAATTAGACGCAGAAATTGCAAAAAAAATTATTGTTGACGGTATCCATTAAACTACCTGCTTGCAGAAGTTGCGAAAAGTTCGGCTTTTTTACAGCGACTGGCCAAAATGACAATAATTAGGAAGTCACTATTACCTTACAAACAAGAACGTACGGCAGGTGCAAGGAGAACACATTCGAGAAAATATATTTCTCTTTACATAACAGACAAATGTACACGAATTAGACGCAGAAATTGCAAAAAAAAATTATTGGTGACGGTATCCGTTAAACTAACTGCTTGCAAAGGTTGCGACAAAGTTCGTCCTTTTTTTCAACGACAGGTCAAAATGACAACTATTAGGAGGTCACTATAACCTTACAAACAAAAACGTACGGCAAGTGCAAGGAGAACCCATTCGAGAAGATATGTTTCTCTTTACAAACAAATGTACACGAATTAGACGCAGAAATTGCAAAAAAAGATTATTGTTGACGGTATCCATTAAACTACCTGCTTGCAAAAGTTGAGACAAAGTTCGTCCTTTTTTCAAAGGACAGGCCAAAATGACAAATATTAGGAGGTCAGTATTACCTTACAAACAAGAACGTACGGCAGGTGCAAGGAGAACACATTCGAGAAAATATATTTCTCTTTACAGAACAGACAAATGTACACGAATTAGACGCAGAAATTGCAAAAAAAATTATAGTTGACGGTATCCATTAAACTACCTGCTTGCAGAAGTTGCGAAAAGTTCGGCTTTTTTTACAGCGACTGGCCAAAATGACAATAATTAGGAAGTCACTATTACCTTACAAACAAGAACGTACGGCAGGTGCAAGGAGAACACATTCGAGAAAATATATTTCTCTTTACATAACAGACAAATGTACACGAATTAGACGCAGAAATTGCAAAAAAAAATTATTGGTGACGGTATCCGTTAAACTAACTGCTTGCAAAGGTTGCGACAAAGTTCGTCCTTTTTTTCAACGACAGGTCAAAATGACAACTATTAGGAGGTCACTATTACCTTACAAACAAAAACGTACGGCAAGTGCAAGGAGAACCCATTCGAGAAGATATGTTTCTCTTTACAAACAAATGTACACGAATTAGACGCAGAAATTGCAAAAAAAGATTATTGTTGACGGTATCCATTAAACTACCTGCTTGCAAAAGTTGAGACAAAGTTCGTCCTTTTTTCAAAGGACAGAAATGACAAATATTAGGAGGTCAGTATTACCTTACAAACAAGAACGTACGGCAGGTGCAAGGAGAACACATTCGAGAAAATATATTTCTCTTTACAGAACAGACAAATGTACACGAATTAGACGCAGAAATTGCAAAAAAAATTATTGTTGACGGTATCCATTAAACTACCTGCTTGCAGAAGTTGCGAAAAGTTCGGCTTTTTTACAGCGACTGGCCAAAATGACAATAATTAGGAAGTCACTATTACCTTACAAACAAGAACGTACGGCAGGTGCAAGGAGAACACATTCGAGAAAATATATTACTCTTTACAGAACAGACAAATGTACACGAATTAGACGCAGAAATTGCAAAAAAAATTATTGGTGACGGTATCCGTTAAACTAACTGCTTGCAAAGGTTGCGACAAAGTTCGTCCTTTTTTTCAACGACAGTTCAAAATGACAACTATTAGGAGGTCACTATTACCTTACAAACAAAAACGTATGGCAAGTGCAAGGAGAGCCCATTCGAGAAGATATGTTTCTCTTTACAAACAAATGTACACGAATTAGAAGCAGAAATTGCAAAAAAGATTATTGTTGACGGTATCCATTAAACTACCTGCTTGCAAAGGTTGCTTCATAGTTTGTCCTTTTTTCAAAGGACAGGCCAAAATGACAATTATTAGGAGGTCACTATTACCATACAAACAAGAACGTACGGCAGGTGCAAGGAGAACACATTCGAGAAAATATATTTCTCTTTACAGAACAGACAAATGTTCACGAATTAGACGCAGAAATTGCAAAAAAAAATTATTGTTGACGGTATCCATTAAACTACCTGCTTGCAGAAGTTGCGAAAAGTTCGGCTTTTTTACAGCGACTGGCCAAAATAACAATAATTAGGAAGTCACTATTACCTTACAAACAAGAACGTACAGCAGGTGCAAGGAGAACACATTCGAGAAAATATATTTCTCTTTACAGAACAGACAAATGTACACGAATTAGACGCAGAAATTGCAAAAAAAATATTGTTGACCGTATCCATTAAACTACCTGCTTGCAGAAGTTGCGAAAAGTTCGGCTTTTTTACAGCGACTGGCCAAAATGACAATAATTAGGAAGTCACTATTACCTTACAAACAAGAACGTACGGCAGGTGCAAGGAGAACACATTCGAGAAAATATATTTCTCTTTACAGAACAGACAAATGTACACGAATTAGACGCAGAAATTGCAAAAAAAATTATTGGTGACGGTATCCGTTAAACTAACTGCTTGCAAAGGTTGCGACAAAGTTCGTCCTTTTTTTCAACGACAGGTCAAAATGACAATAATTAGGAAGTCACTATTACCTTACAAACAAGAACGTACGGCAGGTGCAAGGAGAACACATTCGAGAAAATATATTTCTCTTTACAGAACAGACAAATGTACACGAATTAGACGCAGAAATTGCAAAAAAAATTATTGGTGACGGTATCCGTTAAACTAACTGCTTGCAAAGGTTGCGACAAAGTTCGTCCTTTTTTTCAACGACAGGTCAAAATGACAACTATTAGGAGGTCACTATTACCTTACAAACAAAAACGTACGGCAGGTGCAAGGAGAACACATTGGAGAAAATATATTTCTCTTTACAGAACAGACAAATGTACACGAATTAGACGCAGAAATTGCAAAAAAAATTATTGTTGACGGTATCCATTAAACTACCTGCTTGCAGAAGTTGCGAAAAGTTCGGCTTTTTTACAGCGACTGGCCAAAATGACAATAATTAGGAAGTCACTATTACCTTACAAACAAGAACGTACGGCAGGTGCAAGGAGAACACATTCGAGAAAATATATTTCTCTTTACAGAACAGACAAATGTACACGAATTAGACGCAGAAATTGCAAAAAAAAATTATTGGTGACGGTATCCGTTAAACTAACTGCTTGCAAAGGTTGCGACAAAGTTCGTCCTTTTTTTCAACGACAGGTCAAAATGACAACTATTAGGAGGTCACTATTACCTTACAAACAAAAACGTACGGCAAGTGCAAGGAGAACCCATTCGAGAAGATATGTTTCTCTTTACTAACAAATGTACACGAATTAGACGCAGAAATTGCAAAAAAAGATTATTGTTGACGGTATCCATTAAACTACCTGCTTGCAAAAGTTGAGACAAAGTTCGTCCTTTTTTCAAAGGACAGGCCAAAATGACAAATATTAGGAGGTCAGTATTACCTTACAAACAAGAACGTACGGCAGGTGCAAGGAGAACACATTCGAGAAAATATATTTCTCTTTACAGAACAGACAAATGTACACGAATTAGACGCAGAAATTGCAAAAAAAATTATTGTTGACGGTATCCATTAAACTACCTGCTTGCAGAAGTTGCGAAAAGTTCGGCTTTTTTACAGCGACTGGCCAAAATGACAATAATTAGGAAGTCACTATTACCTTACAAACAAGAACGTACGGCAGGTGCAAGGAGAACACATTCGAGAAAATATATTTCTCTTTACAGAACAGACAAATGTACACGAATTAGACGCAGAAATTGCAAAAAAAAATTATTGGTGACGGTATCCGTTAAACTAACTGCTTGCAAAGGTTGCGACAAAGTTCGTCCTTTTTTTCAACGACAGTTCAAAATGACAACTATTAGGAGGTCAATTACCTTACAAACAAAAACGTATGGCAAGTGCAAGGAGAGCCCATTCGAGAAGATATGTTTCTCTTTACAAACAAATGTACACGAATTAGAAGCAGAAATTGCAAAAAAAGATTATTGTTGACGGTATCCATTAAACTACCTGCTTGCAAAGGTTGCTTCATAGTTTGTCCTTTTTTCAAAGGACAGGCCAAAATGACAATTATTAGGAGGTCACTATTACCTTACAAACAAGAACGTACGGCAGGTGCAAGGAGAACACATTCGAGAAAATATATTTCTCTTTACATAACAGACAAATGTACACGAATTAGACGCAGAAATTGCAAAAAAAAATTATTGGTGACGGTATCCGTTAAACTAACTGCTTGCAAAGGTTGCGACAAAGTTCGTCCTTTTTTTCAACGACAGGTCAAAATGACAACTATTAGGAGGTCACTATTACCTTACAAACAAAAACGTACGGCAAGTGCAAGGAGAACCCATTCGAGAAGATATGTTTCTCTTTACAAACAAATGTACACGAATTAGACGCAGAAATTGCAAAAAAAGATTATTGTTGACGGTATCCATTAAACTACCTGCTTGCAAAAGTTGAGACAAAGTTCGTCCTTTTTTCAAAGGACAGGCCAAAATGACAAATATTAGGAGGTCAGTATTACCTTACAAACAAGAACGTACGGCAGGTGCAAGGAGAACACATTCGAGAAAATATATTTCTCTTTACAGAACAGACAAATGTACACGAATTAGACGCAGAAATTGCAAAAAAAATTATTGTTGACGGTATCCATTAAACTACCTGCTTGCAGAAGTTGCGAAAAGTTCGGCTTTTTTACAGCGACTGGCCAAAATGACAATAATTAGGAAGTCACTATTACCTTACAAACAAGAACGTACGGCAGGTGCAAGGAGAACACATTCGAGAAAATATATTTCTCTTTACATAACAGACAAATGTACACGAATTAGACGCAGAAATTGCAAAAAAAAATTATTGGTGACGGTATCCGTTAAACTAACTGCTTGCAAAGGTTGCGACAAAGTTCGTCCTTTTTTTCAACGACAGGTCAAAATGACAACTATTAGGAGGTCACTATTACCTTACAAACAAAAACGTACGGCAAGTGCAAGGAGAACCCATTCGAGAAGATATGTTTCTCTTTACTAACAAATGTACACGAATTAGACGCAGAAATTGCAAAAAAAGATTATTGTTGACGGTATCCATTAAACTACCTGCTTGCAAAAGTTGAGACAAAGTTCGTCCTTTTTTCAAAGGACAGGCCAAAATGACAAATATTAGGAGGTCAGTATTACCTTACAAACAAGAACGTACGGCAGGTGCAAGGAGAACACATTCGAGAAAATATATTTCTCTTTACAGAACAGACAAATGTACACGAATTAGACGCAGAAATTGCAAAAAAAATTATTGTTGACGGTATCCATTAAACTACCTGCTTGCAGAAGTTGCGAAAAGTTCGGCTTTTTTACAGCGACTGGCCAAAATGACAATAATTAGGAAGTCACTATTACCTTACAAACAAGAACGTACGGCAGGTGCAAGGAGAACACATTCGAGAAAATATATTTCTCTTTACAGAACAGACAAATGTACACGAATTAGACGCAGAAATTGCAAAAAAAATTATTGTTGACGGTATCCATTAAACTACCTGCTTGCAGAAGTTGCGAAAAGTTCGGCTTTTTTACAGCGACTGGCCAAAATGACAATAATTAGGAAGTCACTATTACCTTACAAACAAGAACGTACGGCAGGTGCAAGGAGAACACATTCGAGAAAATATATTTCTCTTTACAGAACAGACAAATGTACACGAATTAGACGCAGAAATTGCAAAAAAAAATTATTGGTGACGGTATCCGTTAAACTAACTGCTTGCAAAGGTTGCGACAAAGTTCGTCCTTTTTTTCAACGACAGTTCAAAATGACAACTATTAGGAGGTCACTATTACCTTACAAACAAAAACGTATGGCAAGTGCAAGGAGAGCCCATTCGAGAAGATATGTTTCTCTTTACAAACAAATGTACACGAATTAGAAGCAGAAATTGCAAAAAAAGATTATTGTTGACGGTATCCATTAAACTACCTGCTTGCAAAGGTTGCTTCATAGTTTGTCCTTTTTTCAAAGGACAGGCCAAAATGACAATTATTAGGAGGTCACTATTACCTTACAAACAAGAACGTACGGCAGGTGCAAGGAGAACACATTCGAGAAAATATATTTCTCTTTACAGAACAGACAAATGTTCACGAATTAGACGCAGAAATTGCAAAAAAAAATTATTGTTGACGGTATCCATTAAACTACCTGCTTGCAGAAGTTGCGAAAAGTTCGGCTTTTTTACAGCGACTGGCCAAAATGACAATAATTAGGAAGTCACTATTACCTTACAAACAAGAACGTACGGCAGGTGCAAGGAGAACACATTCGAGAAAATATATTTCTCTTTACAGAACAGACAAATGTACACGAATTAGACGCAGAAATTGCAAAAAAAATATTGTTGACGGTATCCTTTAAACTACCTGCTTGCAGAAGTTGCGAAAAGTTCAGCTTTTTTACAGCGACTGGCCAAAATGACAATAATTAGGAAGTCACTATTACCTTACAAACAAGAACGTACGGCAGGTGCAAGGAGAACACATTCGAGAAAATATATTTCTCTTTACAGAACAGACAAATGTACACGAATTAGACGCAGAAATTGCAAAAAAAAATTATTGGTGACGGTATCCGTTAAACTAACTGCTTGCAAAGGTTGCGACAAAGTTCGTCCTTTTTTTCAACGACAGGTCAAAATGACAACTATTAGGAGGTCACTATTACCTTACAAACAAAAACGTACGGCAGGTGCAAGGAGAACACATTGGAGAAAATATATTTCTCTTTACAGAACAGACAAATGTACACGAATTAGACGCAGAAATTGCAAAAAAAAATTATTGGTGACGGTATCCGTTAAACTAACTGCTTGCAAAGGTTGCGACAAAGTTCGTCCTTTTTTTCAACGACAGGTCAAAATGACAACTATTAGGAGGTCACTATTACCTTACAAACAAAAACGTACGGCAGGTGCAAGGAGAACACATTGGAGAAAATATATTTCTCTTTACAGAACAGACAAATGTTCACGAATTAGACGCAGAAATTGCAAAAAAAAATTATTGTTGACGGTATCCATTAAACTACCTGCTTGCAGAAGTTGCGAAAAGTTCGGCTTTTTTACAGCGACTGGCCAAAATGACAATTATTAGGAGGTCACTATTACCTTACAAACAAGAACGTACGGCAGGTGCAAGGAGAACACATTCGAGAAAATATATTTCTCTTTACAGAACAGACAAATGTACACGAATTAGACGCAGAAATTGCAAAAAAAATATTGTTGACGGTATCCTTTAAACTACCTGCTTGCAGAAGTTGCGAAAAGTTCAGCTTTTTTACAGCGACTGGCCAAAATGACAATAATTAGGAAGTCACTATTACCTTACAAACAAGAACGTACGGCAGGTGCAAGGAGAACACATTCGAGAAAATATATTTCTCTTTACAGAACAGACAAATGTACACGAATTAGACGCAGAAATTGCAAAAAAAAATTATTGGTGACGGTATCCGTTAAACTAACTGCTTGCAAAGGTTGCGACAAAGTTCGTCCTTTTTTTCAACGACAGGTCAAAATGACAACTATTAGGAGGTCACTATTACCTTACAAACAAAAACGTACGGCAGGTGCAAGGAGAACACATTGGAGAAAATATATTTCTCTTTACAGAACAGACAAATGTACACGAATTAGACGCAGAAATTGCAAAAAAAATTATTGTTGACGGTATCCATTAAACTACCTGCTTGCAGAAGTTGCGAAAAGTTCGGCTTTTTTACAGCGACTGGCCAAAATGACAATAATTAGGAAGTCACTATTACCTTACAAACAAGAACGTACGGCAGGTGCAAGGAGAACACATTCGAGAAAATATATTTCTCTTTACAGAACAGACAAATGTACACGAATTAGACGCAGAAATTGTAAAAAAAAATTATTGTTGACGGTATTCATTAAACTACCTGCTTGCAGAAGTTGCGAAAAGTTCGGCTTTTATACAGCGACTGGCCAAAATGACAATAATTAGGAAGTCACTATTACCTTACAAACAAAAACGTACGGCAAGTGCAAGGAGAACCCATTCGAGAAGATATGTTTCTCTTTACAAACAAATGTACACGAATTAGACGCAGAAATTGCAAAAACAGATTATTGTTGACGGTATCCATTAAACTACCTGCTTGCAAAAGTTGAGACAAAGTTCGTCCTTTTTTCAAAGGACAGGCCAAAATGACAAATATTAGGACGTCAGTATTACCTTACAAACAAGAACGTACGGCAGATGCAAGGAGAACACATTCGAGAAAATATATTTCTCTTTACAGAACAGACAAATGTACACGAATTAGACGCAGAAATTGCAAAAAAAATTATTGTTGACGGTATCCATTAAACTACCTGCTTGCAGAAGTTGCGAAAAGTTCGGCTTTTTTACAGCGACTGGCCAAAATGACAATAATTAGGAAGTCACTATTACCTTACAAACAAGAACGTACGGCAGGTGCAAGGAGAACACATTCGAGAAAATATATTTCTCTTTACAGAACAGACAAATGTACACGAATTAGACGCAGAAATTGCAAAACAAATTATTGTTGCCGGTATCCATTAAACTACCTGCTTGCAGAAGTTGCGAAAAAGTTCGGCTTTTTTTCAACGACTGGTCAAAATGACAATTATTAGGAGGTCACTATTACCTTACAAAGAAGAACGTATGGCAGGTGCCAGGAGAACACATTCGAGAAAATATATTTCTCTTTACAGAGAAAACTGCTTGGAACTTAACTATCAACATTCACGAACTTACCTTCAAATTTACTCCAAAAAATTTCAATGCAGAATTTGAAGAACCGTATCGAAACATTCCAGAAAATTTATTTCTCTTTACAGAGCAAACCAGTGTACACGATTTAGAGGCAGAAATTGCACAATAAATTTTATTGTTCAGGAAATCCACGAAACTACCTGCTTGGGTACCTTACAATCAAGAACGTATGGTAGCGAAGACATCTTAGCATTTATTTTATTCACGAATAGAAGTTTCGGTAATGGCACTCATTTTAATACTTGCCATAAAAGGTTGCACCTAAGTATCAGCATTAACGAACTTATCTTCAAATTTATTCTAGAAAATTTCAATGCAGAAGTTGAAGAACCGCATCGAAACATTCCAGAAAATTTATTTCTCTTTACAGAGCAAATCAATGTACACGATTGAGATGCAGAAATTGCAAAATACATTTTATTGTTCACGAAATCCATTAAACTACCTGCTTAGGTACTTGCAGAAGTTGAGAAAAGTTCGTCCTTTTTTTTAACGACTGGATAAAAGGACTATTATTAGATCACTGTTACCTTACAAAGAAGAACGTACGGTAGCGAACACAACTTAGCATTTATTTTATTCACCAATAGAAGTTTCAGTAATGGCACTCATTTTATTACTTGTCATAAAAGGTTACACCTAGCTATGAACATTAACGATCTTATCTTCAAATTTAATCCAGAAAATTCCAATTCAGAATTTGAAAAACTGTATCGAAACATTCCCGAAAATTTATTTCTCTTTACAGTGCAAACCAAGGTACACGATTTAGATGGAGAAATTGGAAAATAAATTTTATTGTTGACGAAACCCATTAAACTACCTGCTTGAATACTTGCAGACGTTGAGAAAAAGCTCGTACTTTTTTTAACGGCTGGATAAAACAACTATTATTTATTAGATCACTATTACCTTACAAAGAAGAACGTACGGTAGCGAAGACAACTTAGCATTTATTTTATTCGCGAATGGAAGTTTCAGTAATGGTACTCATTTTAATACTTGCCATAAAAGGCTACACCTAACTATCAACATTAACGATCGTATCTTCAAATTTAATCCAGAAAACTCCAATGCAGAATTTGAAAAACCGTATCGAAACCTTCCAGAAAATTTATTTCTCTTTACAGAGCAAACCAATGTACATGATTTAGATGTAGAAATTGGAAAATAAATTTTGTTGTTGACGAAATCCATTAAACTACCTGCTTGGATGCTTGCAGAAGTTGAGAAAAGTTCGTCCTTTTTTTTAATGACTGGATAAAAGAACTATTATTAGATCACTATTACCTTACAAAGAAGAACGTACGGTAGCGAAGACAGCTTAGCATTTATTTTATTCACGAATAGAAGTTTTAGTAATGGTACTCATTTTAATACTGGGTATAAAAGTTTAGACCTAGCTATCAACATTAACGATATTATCTTCAAATTTAATCCAGAAAACCCCAATGCAGAATTTGAAAAACCGTATCGAAAATTTCAGAAAATTTATTTCTCTTTACAGAGCAAACCATTGTACACGATTTAGATGCAGAAATTGCAAAATAAATTTTATTGTTGACGAAACCCACTAAACTACCTGCTTGAATACTTGCAGAAGTTGAGAAAAAGTTCGTCCATTTTTTAATGGCTGGATAAAAGGACTATTATTAGATCACTATTACCTTACAAAAAAGAACGTACGGTAGCGAAGACAACTTAGCATTTATTTTAATCACGAATAGAAGTTTCAGTAATGGCACTCATTTTATTACTTGTCATAAAAGTTTGCACCTAGCTATCAACATTAACGATCTTATCTTCAAATTTAATCCAGAAAACTCCAATGCAGAATTTGAGAAACCGTATCGAAATATTCCAGAAAATGTATTTCTCTTTACAGAGCAAACCAATGTACACGATTTAAATGCAGAAATTGCAAAATAAATTTTATCTACGACAACTACTAAAAGTAGGCCTTTTAGCGCTAGCTTGTTTCACTAAAAGTGACGTTTTATAGTTTACCGTGTTTAAAGAAATCAGCTGTTTACTTTTAGCACACGGGCTAAAAGTGAAGTGATGTTATAAAACTACAATTTCGAACTGCAAGTGAAGTTGTAAAGCTATTCTAGTTGCTTCTTGCGTTACAGGTAAAGCGTTTTTGAAATAATTAAAGCGTTAGGTAATGAATACAGTCATATGTGGAGTATCAATAATTACATTTCGTAACTCACCTTGACAGCACGGGCGTGGCCATACAATCGCCCGCGCGGCGTAGCCTACGTTTCATTATGACATAAATTAAAAGTGTCGCAGATGCGAACCTTTCTTAAATCGATATTTATGGATTAATAACGGTACAATTAAGGTCGTAGATAAAATATTGTATGCAACGCGTGCTAAAAGTCGTTTATGCGCGAGACATGTTATGAAACTCAACCTTCGGCTTCGTTTCATAATTTACATGTCTCGCGCATAAACGCCGACTTTTAGCACTTGTTGCATAAATAGCTATTATTGTTGACGAAACCCATTAAACTACCTGCTTGAATACTTGCAGAAGTTGAGAAAAAGTTCGTCCATTTTTTAACGGCTGGATAAAAGGACTATTATTAGATCACTATTACCTTACAAAAAAGAACGTACGGTAGCGAAGACAACTTAGGATTTATTTTATTCACGAATGGAAGTTTCAGTAGTGGCACTGATTTTAATACTTGCCATAAAAGGTTACGCCCAGCTATCAACATTAACGATCTTATCTTCAAATTTAATCCAGAAAACTCCAATGCAGAATTTGAAACAACGTATCGAAACATTCCCGAAAATGAATTTCTCTTTACAGAGCAAACCGATGTACACGATTTAGATGCAGAAATTGCAAAATAAATTTTAATGTTGACGAAACCCATTAAACTACCTGCTTGAATACTTGCAGCAGTTGAGAAAAAGTTCGTCCATTTTTTTAACGGCTGGATAAAAGGACTATTATTAGATCACTATTACCTTACAAAGAAGAACGTACGGTAGCGAAGACAGCTTAGCATTTATTTTATTCACGAATAGAAGTTTTAGTAATGGCACTCATTTTAATACTGGGTATAAAAGTTTAGACCTAGCTATCAACATTAACGCTATTATCTTCAAATTTAATCCAGAAAACCCCAATGCAGAATTTGAAAAACCGTATCGAAAAATTCCCGAAAATGAATTTCTCTTTACAGAGCAAACCATTGTACACGATTTAGATGCAGAAATTGCAAAATAAATTTTATTGTTGACGAAACCCACTAAACTACCTGCTTGAATGCTTGCAGAAGTTGAGAAAAAGTTCGTCCATTTTTTTTAATGGCTGGATAAAAGGACTATTATTAGATCACTATTACCTTACAAAGAAGAACGTACGGTAGCGAAGACAGCTTAGCATTTATTTTAATCACGAATAGAAGTTTCAGTAATGGCACTCATTTTATTACTTGTCATAAAAGTTTGCACCTAGCTATCAACATTAACGATCTTATCTTCAAATTTAATCCAGAAAACTCCAATGCAGAATTTGAGAAACCGTATCGAAATATTCCAGAAAATGTATTTCTCTTTACAGAGCAAACCACTGTACACGATTTAAATGCAGAAATTGCAAAATAAATTTTATCTACGACAACTACTAAAAGTAGGCCTTTTAGCGCTAGCTTGTTTCACTAAAAGTGACGTTTTATAGTTTACCGTGTTTAAAGAAATCAGCTGTTTACTTTTAGCACACGGGCTAAAAGTGAAGTGATGTTATAAAACTACAATTTCGAACTGCAAGTGAAGTTGTAAAGCTATTCTAGTTGCTTATTGCGTTACAGGTAAAGCGTTTTTGAAATAATTAAAGCGTTAGGTAATGAATACAGTCATATGTGGAGTATCAATAATTACATTTCGTAACTCACCTTGACAGCACGGGCGTGGCCATACAATCGCCCGCGCGGCGTAGCCTACGTTTCATTATGACATAAATTAAAAGTGTCGCAGATGCGAACCTTTCTTAAATCGATATTTATGGATTAATAACGGTACAATTAAGGTCGTAGATAAAATATTGTATGCAACGCGTGCTAAAAGTCGTTTATGCGCGAGACATGTTATGAAACTCAACCTAGTTATATATATAGAAACCGCTTAGTTATAATAGATACGCTTTATCTGCTTCCTGTAAGATTACTATTATCAATGCTTATATGCAACTTTGCGAGTCTGCATTCTCGCCTTTTCATGATATGTTATTTAGTCTTAAGCCGAATGTACTAGTTAATAGATCGTTCTACTTAAGCTCCGCTTTTCTGTGTATGAAAGAAAACAATAAAGTTTTTTTTCGATTTGGGCGTTACCAAACTTATCACTGGCGCAGTCGTTCGTATGTTCAGAAAGGGCACTAAACAAATTTTCGAACATTAAAATTTGTAGTGTGCACTTCGAACTTTCTGGACATTCAAGCTACCGAAACCAACAATCCCTGGGAGATCCTGAACACTTGGTGGAAGACAAACATCGCGGAAGCCAAACGGAAGGAAACCCGCCCTGCCTGGAAGCAGTCGATTCCCTCATCAAGGACAAAAATCGCCAACGGTGAGCATCGCTGGTTCCTGCAACTTGCAGTCTATCGCAGACACCTGGCTATCGGAGCCCCCTGACTATCGGAGTCACCTAGAAGATGCAGTTCTACGCATCGTAAGTAATTTTTAAAAGTTTGCAAGTGAAAGTGCAACGATTTGCTTTTTTATTAAATAATTTAAACCCCACTAATATTACTAGCTTTAAGCAATTATTTTTAAGATTAGGTAAATGCAAAACGAGATGAAGTACTGGCGTACACGTTAGGTGTGCTTAATAATTCAGCCAACTGACTTTGCATTTATGCGTAGGTACCCTGAATTAGGTTAATTTTAAGGCCCTACTAACGTAATAAATTCCCATTTAAAACAAAGTGCAACGCTCTATTGAATTACTGTAAATTCAAAATCCGAATACGTATGAATAGCTCAGATTCCGACTCTTCAGAATTCGAAAGCGAAGAAATAGAACAACTAATAAACCCTATTAGACGTATTGAAATTAATTTGCGACCATCAATTTTAAACATGTCGTTAGAAAATCAAAGTGGCGTACAACAAGCCCCACAACAACCAATTTTAGTGAATTATCCTCCAGGATTTCACATGTCAATACTAAACGAAATCCCACGATATGACGGCAACCCTACGGAACTCAGTGAGTACATCCGAGCCGTAGAGGACATTTTTGGCCAATTTTATCAAACAAACAACGCTAACGCATATATTAATAAACTTCTTTTATCTGCTGCCCGAAACAGACTAAAAGGATCAGCCTTAGAAGTAGTCACCGGACAGACAATTCTATCATGGAACGACCTAAAAACAATTTTAATCGAAAATTTCGGAGACCAACGTTCAGAATTAAATTTAGTTATCGATATGACAAGACTTAGGCAAAATTTCAAGGAACATCCTGTTGATTTTTACAACAGATGTCGCTCTTTATTAGCAATTTTAAATTCCAAAATATCCCTTTCAACTGATGCACAGGATATTAAAGATTATCGCATAACCAACGCGAAAGCTTTAGCATTAAAATCATTTACTGGTGGACTTATGGATCCGCTTGGACCTTTCATAAGATCACGAGCCCCCCGTACACTAGAAAATGCCTTAACTATTGTTAAAGAAGAATTGGATGTTAGATATTTCCAAAATTCGCAAAATAAACCCCAAATTTTATTACAACAACCAACAAAAACCATTCATAAACCTCACTTTTCGAAGGTTGAGAGTAGCCAAACTTCGCACTCGAGTAGCCAAACTTCGCACTCACGTGCCCAACAAAATTATTTTCCACGATTTCAACCCGTTACAGGTGTAGTAACGCAATTAAACCCAAATCAATCTCCAACTCAATCTTCTGGCTACCAAAGACCAACTTCATCGAATCGTAACGTATTCGCACCAAAGAAAAATTTTCAACCGACACATAAACCTGAACCCATGGAAACCTCAACGATCCAGAAGCGCCCAGCTTCACAACAAATAGGAAACTTTAAAAGCCAAAGACCATTTAACCAATTTCACCCTTTCAATCGAACTTTTCAGAACCAAAGCAATTTCCAACAGAAAAACAATTCCCCACATTTTCCATCTCAGCAATTGCATAACATGAATGCTGAATTCCAACAAGATCCTCACGAATTACTTAGCTACCCAGACGAATTTGAAAATTTCCAAATACAAAACGACAACAACTTTGAATCACATTACACAACATTAGATCCAACCATAGATTTCTCCTGTTTACCTGAAACAGATTTTCTTCGTTATCAGAGTCCCGATGAAGAAAATTATGACAACGAAGACCCTGACGAACTTGTAAATTTTCGTTAAAGGCCTCGGTGGAAAACTTCTCTATAAACCCTAAATCAAACCTACCATTTATAATAATTCCACAAACCAACGAAAAACTCTTAATTGACACTGGATCATCAAAAACAATAATATCCCCAGAATTTGTTTTCAGAAATTTCCCCGATTCTGTTTATCAACATAACTTTGAAATTACAACCTCTCATGGCACCTCTAAACATAATCTAGTCGCCGACATTCCTTTACCTACACTTTTTCGAAAACCTGGCAACCATCAAGTTTATCTTTATAATTTTCACGACGAATATGTAGGCCTCATAGGATCAGACCTATTGGCCACCCTTCCAGCTAACATTGACTACAAATGGATGCATATACAAACCGAAAACACTACCGTACCATTCTTTTATAACCCATCCATAACAAAACAACAAAGACAAAAACGAAATGAATGTAACTTCTTAAAATTTAAAAACCCTGAAAATATTCTGTACCACAAAACAATTTTACCCCGTACCGAAACAACTATTAGGATTACCAGCCATTGGACAAAATGGAAATAAATTATGTCCAAAAATAAAAATTTCTGACACTCTAACCATACCCCCGCTATAGTACATTTACACAACAATTGGTTTACAACAACTATATTAAATGTGTCCGAAAAGGAACAAGCCATATACATAGACACCCCCTTTATATTTAGAAGAATTTCAAATTCAAGACGCCGAAACGATATCAGTTAATAACCACAATTTTTCCTTTAGTAACGAAAACACCGCGACCTCAAAAAAATCAAATTTTGGAACAAAATCTAAAAACAAACCTACGTTTAGATCATTTAAACGAAGAGGAACAAACACTCCTGAAAAACCTTTGTTTCGAATACAAAGACATTTTCTATACTCCAGAATTACCTTTGACTTGTACTAATTTGACTCAAACATCAATATTCGAACTAAAACTAACAACCCCATTTTCACGAAAGCTTATAGATACCCACATTGTTATAGAGCAGAAGTTAAAACACAGATAAACAAAATGTTAAAAGAAGACATCATAGAACCGTCAGAATCACCTTACAATTTCCCCATTTGGGTGGTACCCAAGAAAAAGGATGCCTCCGGCAAACAAAAATTCCGTATAGTAATTGACTATAGGAAATTAAACGCTGAAACCATTGAAGATAAACACCTCCTTCCAAACATAGAAACTGTACTCGATACTTTAGGACGAGCACAATATTTCTCGACCCTAGACCTCGCGAGCGGTTTTCACCAAATTAAAATCAAATCAGAAGACCGAGAGAAAAACGGCCTTTTCGACCGAAGAAGGCCATTACCAATTCAAAAGAATGCCTTTTGGCCTAAAAAACGCACCAGCGGCGTTCCAAAGAACCATTAATACTGCCCCTACTAGGGACTAACACCCCCAGCAATGTCTTGTATACCTAGACGATGTTATAATATTTTCGACTTCCCTACAAGAACATGTAAATAGATTAAGAAACGTATTTCAAAGATGCCGTAACACAAACCTAAAAATTCAACTCGACAAGTCAGAATTTTTGCACAATTCAATAAATTACTTAGGTCATGTTATTACCCCCGACGGAATTAAACCAAATCCCGACAAAATTCATGCTATCACGAAATTTCCTCTCCCCAAAACACGTACAGAAATTAAATCATTTCTTGGACTTTTCGGTTACTATAGAAAATTTGTAAAAGATTTCGCTAAACTAACAAAATTTTTAACAATCTGTTTGAAGAAAGATCACAAAATTGTTCATTCACAAGACTTCATTGATTCCTTCAACCACTTGAAAACGTTACTGATCAACGAACCAATTTTAGCCTATCCCAGATTTCGAAAAACCTTTCGAATTAACAACGGACGCCTCTAAAGTTGCTCTTGGAGCCGTTCTTTCTCAAAACTCTAAACCGATATGTTTCGCTTCAAGAACATTGAACGAGACAGAACAAAAATACAGCACGATTGAACGTGAATTACTGGCTATTGTTTGGGCTACCAAAAATTTTCGACCTTATTTATTTGGCACAAAATTTGTATTATACACCGACCACAGACCTCTCATATGGCTCAAGAACCTAAAGGAACCTAACTCAAAATTAACTAGGTGGTCACTTAAATTAGAAGAGTATAATTTCGATATTCGATACCTACCAGGTAAATCTAACAAAGTCGCAGACGCCCTTTCCAGAATTCAAATATATCCAATGTCCTTGACCAACTCAAGTAATAAACCGAGACTTGATACCCCTGAACCAACATATGACAACATAAGTATTTTACCCGAACGAGCAGATTCCCCTAACCTAGAAGACTTTATGACAGTTCCAACGTTCACATTACCCCCCGACATTTCACAACCTTCAAAAACACCTGAACAAAATGGTTGACAATAATTCCCTACCCAGACACAGTACACACACAAGCTAGCTCTTCACCTGTCATAGATATTTCCGAAAAACCACTTCAACACTTTAAAAATCAGATTGAATTCATCTCAGCTAACATGCCCAGAGAAATCACAAATCACAACTTTTGATAATAACAAACACATTTCAGTATTTATTAATAAATCAAACATAAGAGATAAATTTAACCAGCTATTGATTGAACATTGCCAACCAAAAACTAATTATTATTGTTATTTTTCATCAGACCAATTATATGATGCATTTTCTCGATACATTAATGACATAACTAATGAAAATACACCAAAATTTCACAGATGTATGACACAAGTAATATACATCACTAACCCTGACGATCGGTTAGCACAAATAACAATTATACCATGAAGGAAAAACCAATCACCGCGGAATTAAGGAGACACTCGAACACCTACAAAGGAAATATTATTGGTCATACCATACAAAAAGATATTAAAAACTACATAGACAATTGTGTTACCTGTAAAATCCAAAAAATATAACCGACATCCTATTGATCAACCCCTAAATTTAACTCCCACAAACAATCGACCTTTTTATTCCATACACATGGACATATTTCAAATTAACAATAAGGAAATTTCTTACTCTCATAGATCCATTTTCAAAATTTGCACAAGCTTACCACCTTCAATCTAGTAACCTTGTAGATATTGTGGACCGACTATTCAATTTTATTACGACATATCCTATGCCTCAATTAATCGTAGCCGACAATGAATTTAATAAACAACCTCTGAAGGATTTCTTAAATTTTCACAAAATTCAATTTCACGCTACTACCCCACGTCATCACAACTCAAACTCACCCGTCGAAAGACTCCACTCCACTCTAATCGAACAATATCGATTATTTGAAGATAAAGTTCCTGAACATCAAAAAAATGCAATATGCTATTTTGGCCTACAACAGTACAATTCACTCTAACCTAAGAATGACCCCTAACGAAATAGTTTTTGGACACACAGAAAACAGAAACCCATTTGACTTGGAATTTGACCGAACCTTTCTAACCGACTATGTCAATGACCATAAAAATAAGATGAAAAAGATATACCAAAATCTAGCAGGTATCCAACTACAATCAAAATCTAATCGAAATTCGCGAATTAATGGTCAAAAAGAAAGACCAAAAGTTTACAATAGGAGACCTAGTCTACGTGAAAGCAAATAACAGAAGCAAAAACAAACACCCCGTTTTATTGGCCCTTACAAAATCCAACAAGTTTTAGAACATGACATATATATTTTAATTTATGAGAAAAACCAATCCACTTTAAAAAGACACGCTAACGAGTTACAACCTTTCACAGGACAATCTACACCCTTATCGCATTCACCTGGTCCGTCAAATCCGACGTAACCATCGAAACCCTGACAGACAATCCAGGCCTTTATCCCTTAGTGAAAGGCACAGCAATCTTAAAAAGACAGTGAGTGGACATTAGTGAAAACTCTTTGACTATTCCCCTCTTTTACAAAATTATATCCATCTAAAATCCAACATAGAAGAGACTATTACGACCCTTCAAGGAAGTAATTATCGCATATACTATCCAACAGGAAATTATAATACCCCCGACAATCAATTATTAATCCTTGATCAGTACCTGAAGAAATCCGATTTATGATCAGACAACTCTTTCCCGAAATACAAATCACCCGTTCCAAACGCGAACTCCTAGACGGTATCGGAACAGTGATTAAATTCTTCACAGGAAACCTTGACGCAAAAGACGGAAGAAGATATGACGAGACTATCTAAAAATTAACCAAGACCACAGGATTTACAGAAAACCATCCTAGAGGAACAGACAGAAATTCTCAATAATTCTTCGCTACATTTAATGATAATATCAAAAATTATCCGAAAACCAGAAAACAATTGCACAAAAACTTACAAAGTTTTATTTTGGAAATCGAAACTAACAATGGCAAAATCCTAAATACTTTGTCGACTTTTACTACCCTCGTTGAAACCATAGAAGCCCTCCAACTTTTCATAAATGTTTTTATGGAACTTGAGACATTATTAACATTCGCACAAAATCAACAAATCCATCTCTCTTTAATCGATGACAACAATCTTCTAACTTCGTTACTTGAAATCCCGAAGTACCTGATAAAATACAAAGCAAAACCTTACAATTACCTTACCCTGTTGAACCGTCAACCCTACACTTGTATGAGAGTTTAATCAAAATCAAAGCCTATCAAACTAAAGCAGTTTCACATTCATCTACGAGATACCACTCGTGCAAAAATCGATAAGTTACCCAATTTATTAATTTGATACCCATTCCTGCTTATTACAGAGATCAACTCTTTCACATGACATTACCCACTTTTAACTCAATACTGTTTTCGAAAGAATATAGTATCCCTATGGAACCTCATATTGTTCAATAATATCTAACAACCAATATTTCTGTCAAAAGGAAAATCATTATTTCATACCCAACAGTAAATTGTGTGAAACGCAACTTCTTAGCTTTAATTCAAATCAAACTTGTAAACCGTTTACGTTCTTCCCTTATCTCACTCTAAATTGATTAAACTTACAAAAAAATACTTGGATCTTTAGTTCACCTAGCGAAGTTATTTGTGAAATTCAATGCGATAATGTTCAATACCATAAAACTCTCATGAACACCCAGTTAATTCAAATAACACCGGATTGTTCAGCAATCATAAATTACAACGATGTTTTATTCACTTTCGAATCATCCTCAAGAACTTCAGTAAATCAATTAACAACAACCATTGGTAGACTAAAAACCAATGCAATCAATAACAGCATAAAAATAAACAGTTCATTAGACTTATCCTATGTGGACGTAAACTCATTAAAACATGAACAATTAAAATTGAGTTATCACAAGGAAAGACTACAACAAAGTGATTCTTCACCTATATATAATTATTATAGCATAAGTTCCATTATTATTATAATCCTATTTGTATTAATCATTATTTGTCTTTTTATATATGCCTATTTTAAACGCCATATCTTAATCAATAAAATAATCGCAAATTTACAAAATATAAATACTCCTACTCAGACCGTAGAACAACCATTAAATTTATTACAATGTAAAGTATGAACAGCATATAATTAATCATTGAAAATCAATTTTCCAAATATGCTTTTCAAACTGGCAAAGGAGGAGTTATATATATAGAAACCGCTTAGTTATAATAGATACGCTTTATCTGCTTCCTGTAAGATTACTATTATCAATGCTTATATGCAACTTTGCGAGTCTGCATTCTCGCCTTTTCATGATATGTTATTTAGTCTTAAGCCGAATGTACTAGTTAATAGATCGTTCTACTTAAGCTCCGCTTTTCTGTGTATGAAAGAAAACAATAAAGTTTTTTTTCGATTTGGGCGTTACCAAACTTATCACTACCTTCGGCTTCGTTTCATAATTTTCATGTCTCGCGCATAAACGCCGACTTTTAGCACTTGTTGCATAAATAGCTATTTTTGTTGACGAAACCCATTAAACTACCTGCTTGAATACTTGCAGAAGTTGAGAAAAAGTTCGTCCATTTTTTAACGGCTGGATAAAAGGACTATTATTAGATCACTATTACCTTACAAAAAAGAACGTACGGTAGCGAAGACAACTTAGGATTTATTTTATTCACGAATGGAAGTTTCAGTAGTGGCACTGATTTTAATACTTGCCATAAAAGGTTACGCCCAGCTATCAACATTAACGATCTTATCTTCAAATTTAATCCAGAAAACTCCAATGCAGAATTTGAAACAACGTATCGAAACATTCCCGAAAATGAATTTCTCTTTACAGAGCAAACCGATGTACACGATTTAGATGCAGAAATTGCAAAATAAATTTTAATGTTGACGAAACCCATTAAACTACCTGCTTGAATACTTGCAGCAGTTGAGAAAAAGTTCGTCCATTTTTTTAACGGCTGGATAAAAGGACTATTATTAGATCACTATTACCTTACAAAGAAGAACGTACGGTAGCGAAGACAGCTTAGCATTTATTTTATTCACGAATAGAAGTTTTAGTAATGGCACTCATTTTAATACTGGGTATAAAAGTTTAGACCTAGCTATCAACATTAACGCTATTATCTTCAAATTTAATCCAGAAAACCCCAATGCAGAATTTGAAAAACCGTATCGAAACATTCCAGAAAATGTATTTCTCTTTACAGAGCAAACCATTGTACACGATTTAGATGCAGAAATTGCAAAATACATTTTATTGTTGACGAAACCCACTAAACTACCTGCTTGAATGCTTGCAGAAGTTGAGAAAAAGTTCGTCCATTTTTTAATGGCTGGATAAAAGGACTATTATTAGATCACTATTACCTTACAAAGAAGAACGTACGGTAGCGAAGACAGCTTAGGATTTAGTTTATTCACGAATGGAAGTTTCAGTAGTGGCACTGATATTATAAGACATGCCATAAAAGGTTACACCCAGCTATCAACATTAACGATCTTATCTTCAAATTTAATCCAGAAAACTCCAATGCAGAATTTGAAACACCGTATCGAAACATTCCCGAAAATAAATTTCTCTTTACAGAGCAAACCGATGTACACGATTTAGATGCAGAAATTGCAAAATAAATTTTAATGTTGACGAAACCCATTAAACTACCTGCTTGAATACTTGCAGCAGTTGAGAAAAAGTTCGTTCATTTTTTTAACGGCTGGATAAAAGAACTATTATTAGATCACTATTACCTTACAAAGAAGAACGTACGGTAGCGAAGACAGCCTAGCATTTATTTTATTCACGAATAGAAGTTTTAGTAATGGCACTCATTTTAATACTGGGTATAAAAGTTTAGACCTAGCTATCAACATTAACGATATTATCTTCAAATTTAATCCAGAAAACCCCAATGCAGAATTTGAAAAACCGTATCGAAACATTCCAGAAAATGTATTTCTCTTTACAGAGCAAACCATTGTACACGATTTAGATGCAGAAATTGCAAAATACATTTTATTGTTGACGAAACCCACTAAACTACCTGCTTGAATGCTTGCAGAAGTTGAGAAAAAGTTCGTCCATTTTTTAATGGCTGAATAAAAGGACTATTATTAGATCACTATTACCTTACAAAAAAGAACGTACGGTAGCGAAGACAACTTAGGATTTAGTTTATTCACGAATGGAAGTTTCAGTAGTGGCACTGATTTTAATACTTGCCATAAAAGGTTACACCCAGCTATCAACATTAACGATATTATCTTCAAATTTAATCCAGAAAACCCCAATGCAGAATTTGAAAAACCGTATCGAAACATTCCAGAAAATTTATTTCTCTTTACAGAGCAAACCATTGTACACGATTTAGATGCAGAAATTGCAAAATACATTTTATTGTTGACGAAACCCACTAAACTACCTGCTTGAATGCTTGCAGAAGTTGAGAAAAAGTTCGTCCATTTTTTAATGGCTGGATAAAAGGACTATTATTAGATCACTATTACCTTACAAAAAAGAACGTAGGGTAGCGAAGACAACTTAGCATTTATTTTATTCGCGAATAGAAGTTTCAGTAGTGGCACTGATTTTAATACTTGCCATAAAAGGTTACACCCAGCTATCAACATTAACGATATTATCTTCAAATTTAATCCAGAAAACCCCAATGCAGAATTTGAAAAACCGTATCGAAACATTCCAGAAAATTTATTTCTCTTTACAGAGCAAACCATTGTACACGATTTAGATGCAGAAATTGCAAAATACATTTTATTGTTGACGAAACCCACTAAACTACCTGCTTGAATGCTTGCAGAAGTTGAGAAAAAGTTCGTCCATTTTTTAATGGCTGGATAAAAGGACTATTATTAGATCACTATTACCTTACAAAAAAGAACGTAGGGTAGCGATGACAACTTAGCATTTATTTTATTCGCGAATAGAAGTTTCAGTAATGGTACTCATTTTAATACTTGCGATAAAAGGCTACACCTAACTGTCAACATTAACGATCGTATCTTCAAATTTAATCCAGAAAACTCCAATGCAGAATTTGAAAAACCGTATCGAAACCTTCCAGAAAATTTATTTCTCTTTACAGAGCAAACCAATGTACATGATTTGGCTGCAGAAATTGCAAAATAAATTTTATTGTTGACGAAATCTATTAAACTACCTGCTTGGATACTTGCAGAAGCTGAGAAAAAATTCGTCCTTTTTTTAACGACTGGATAAAAGGACAGTTATTAGGTCACTATTACCTTACAACGAACGTACGGTAGGTGCTAGAACAAATACGGGCTCCATATTGACGTTTGAAAAGAATGAATGCAATAGTGGAACAGAGTGGAATAACAACAGAACAAATAATAATAATTTAATAGGAACACACAACATCGATACTCAGTTTCTAAACAAGTGGATTGCTAACATCATTAGTCATTCCCAAAGTAAATACAAGTGTCAACGAGTAATAACAGAAGAAGGGATAGCCTGCATCTTTGAATGCTTTTATTTAAAAAAAAATGCAGCTAGAAAAGGCTATATGCTGGCGTATATCGCATTCCCTGTTCTAGTGGCTCGAGTTACATTGGATAGACTGGTCGTCCGTTGATCTATGACTTCAAGAACATCAAGGCGATTGCAAACACAAACGCATCACAAAATCAGCCGTAGCTGAGCATACGTTTACAGATGGGCACACTTTAGATTGAGCAGGCCAGAATTACTTGCCAGAATATCTCACTACTTCCCGCAAATGATACGTGAAGCCATAGAAATAGAAAAACATCCAAATAATATAAACAGGGAAGATGGCTTTAAGCTTAGTAAAACGTGGACTCCTGTGATTAAAGTTGCCAGATGTCCCACTTTTGGCGAGACGTCCCGTTTCTTAGCCCTCTCAGAACACGTTCCGCCATGCGACGCGCGGAAGTGGAGGCGGGGACGGCCGTTGTTCGATCTCGCTCGCTCGCTCCGCTCGACCGATCAGTCAGTGGTCAAGCAAGACATCACGAGTTAGGGCGCGTGCGGCTTGTGCGCGCCGCTGTGACCACCACACACGATCGCTATACGAAATCGAATGGAGGTACAATACTAACACTAGTAACCAACTAATAATCGAATTTTCACGCACTTCCAGTTAACCAATTGAGTAAAATCTTTGTTTAGAACTTGCCAGAGATGCAAACAAACCATATTATCATTTTCACGATAAAAATATGAGGTTATCTGTTATAATTTTTGTTTCGTCGAAATCTGTACTGTCTTTGGAAAGCTAGTGATGTCCAATCGAGTACTTTGTTGACTGTTTAGTTTAAGTCTAGCAAATCCCCGCGGGTTTGCTCGTAATCATATTGCTTTGAATTTATGAAATGAATAACGTTTTTTATGAGCGGGATCCTTTTTACTAGGCAAGTTCTAAACAAATGCACTATAGACATTTTTACGCGTTTGCCTATTCGTATGACAATTACATAAAATAATTATTATAGTGAACTGATTTAAAGATGAAGATTTTACTTGGTTTTCTTTTCAGGTACATACGAGGTTTTTAAAATGAGTGACACGGATTCTTCTGACAGAGTACAATTTGGCCAAGGAGGTACTTATTCCGGTTATAGAACTCCTAAAAAGAATATATACTGCTCAAAATGAATTAGGGATCAGTTTATAAATTACCGCTATCCTTTAGTTTTTATATGGGCAAATGTTTTATTCTCAGACGAGTTACGGTATCGTTTGAGTAACTGTGATGGTCATGAGTCTACAGAAGGCAAGGTGAGAGATTCGCAGACAATATGGTGCAAGAAAGCCTGCATTTTGGAGGAGGCTCTATTATGGTATGGGGTGGAATATCTTTGAACGGCCGCACTGAGATTGTCATTGTAGAAGGGGGCTCTCTTAACAGCTCAACGCTATATCGATGACATTCTGTAACCTCACGTTCAACCGTATGCTCAAAATCATGGTCAAGGGTTCATTTATCAACAGTATAACGCCCGCCCTCATTCTGCAAGAATTGTTCAAGAGTACCTGAATGCCCATCATATTCACACTATGGACTGGCCGGCTTACAGTCCTGACCTGAACCCCATAGAGCATGCTTGGGACGAACTAGAACGACGGATTCGAGCAGAAGAACCTCCTCAAAACTTAAATGATATCAGAAATCGTCTTGTGCAAGAATGGGAGCAAATACCACAAGAACGATTTCAAAATCTCATCAACAGTATGGGTAACAAGTGTCGAAGTGTCTTACTTGCGAGGGGAGGTCATACCCGTTACTAGCTTTAATGCCAGAAAGAATTCTGAGCCGTTTTCTTTATTTGTTGCGGTCTTTAATTTTGTACGTTTTCTGTTAATGTTAACTTAAGAACCTTGTTACTTGTTTTTGAATTAATTTTCCGTATTTAATAAATACTGTGTTAATCCATAGATAATCACTAAAAGTTTCATTCAAATCTGTGCATCCTGTATAAAGTAATAGAAAATATAAGACTGATCCCTAATTCATTTTGAGCAGTATATAACGGGTTTGTACTTTTCAAGAGATTTGGATAAACAGTTATTCATGGTTAAAACCTGCCAAAGAAAATGTTAAATGTCATTGTAGATACTTTGTGTCAGAAAGAATTTAATATAAGTCATGGTGGGGAAAATGATGTTAACCGACACCAAGATAGAGCTGAGCATAAAAAAAGGGAAGAAACTTCTTTAAAACAGTTTTTAAAAAGCGATCAATTAACAAGCAATGAAGAAAAAGTGGCAGCTGAGATCACTAAAACATTTCACAATGTTAAACACCATTTATCGTTTAATTCATTAGATTGTGAAGCAAAACTTGATAATTTTTTGTACGCAGCCTCAAAAGTAGCTGAAAAATTTACCCTTGGCCGTATAAAATCGAGTGCAATTGCACATAATATATTAGGACCAGCGTCGATTGGAGGTACTGTTAAATATCTACAAAGTGGAGTCTATTTTAGTGTTTCTACAGATGCCTCCAATCATGAGCCAATCAAAATGTTTCCATTGGTTGTTAGGTTTTACACACCAGAAACCGACGTATAAACCTGCGTATTGTAGGGGAAGTTGCCCTACCTAGGGACAGTATGCACCTAGGGACAAACGCGTTTACTGAACATCAGTCGTATATGGAGTTGTAAGTTATGTGACAAAATTACCTTCTATTTATGTATGGTTGCCTATCTTGTTTAAACTTTGTCTGCGATTCCGGTTAACCTTGATATTTGATGTGTTGTTCTCGTGATGTGCAGATGTAAATTTTTCTTAAAAGTGTGAGTTAAATTTCAGCTGCAATTTTGATTATAAGTGTCAAATTCTAAGTGTACCTATATTAATTAGTATCCCCTTTAAGATAATTCAAGGTAAGTCTACAAATTTACATAAGCATGCTGAAAAAATTTAGGTTATGCGCCAGATGAGCACTGAATGTACCAGGGGACAATTTTGCATGATGTACCTAGAGACATGTTCCCAGGTAGAACATGTAGTAATCTGTATTTCAGTATAGTAAACGATGATGAGTTATTTATGCTATTTTTCTTTTGTTATCAGACAGACACAATGCCCCGAAGTAAAACCAGTAAAATTCCCGGATAAAGCGGAAATGAAAGCTGAGAATATGAGTTTAATTACAATCCCAGTTATGATCATCACAAAGTTTTTACATCTGAACAAGAATCTGAACTTTCTGATTACTTATTGTTGTGTCTGCAAAGCTTAATTACGGTCTCACTAAAGTAGAAACAAGAAAATTAGCCTATAAATTTGCTATAGCTAACAACGTAGAGGTTCCTAATTGGCATGAAAATGAAATCGCTGGAGAAGGATGGTTACGCACGTTTCGTAATAGACATAGTAACCTTTCACTCAGGAAACCGGAGGCTACCAGCTTGGCGCGAGCGACTGCGTTCAATAGAACTACTGTTAGTGAATTTTTTTACAAACTATCAAGACATTCTAAAAAGAAGTAATTTCCAACCTCATCAAATCTGGAACACAGACGAAACTGGATTGTCTACAGTTGACGTCCTCCCAAGAATTTTGGCTCCGAGGGGTATGAAGCAGATTTGAACTATGACTAGTGCTGAAAGGGGAGTTAACGTGACCATGATAGCAGCAGTGAATTCAGCTGGTAATAGTGTGCCACCAGTATTCGTGTTTCCTAGAGTTCAGCTAAAGAATAATATGCTAAAATGGGCACCCCCAGGCTCCATTGGTGCTGCTAATCCTAGCGGATGGTCAAATGAAGAGATATTTTTGAAATTTCTAGAACATTTTATAATGTATGTACAAGTGAGTCCTCAAAATCCACAGCTTTTGATTTTGGATAACCACGAAAGCCACTATTCCCCACAAGTTATTAGTAGAGCAAAAGCTACTGGAATTGTAATACTAATCCTGCCGCCTCATACATCGCATAAGCTCCAGCCTTTGGACCGCACAATTTTCGGACCATTTAAGACGTTCTATTTTAAAGCCATGAATCATTGGCTGAA
Source organism: Agriotes lineatus (assembly GCA_940337035.1). Taxonomy (NCBI): domain Eukaryota; kingdom Metazoa; phylum Arthropoda; class Insecta; order Coleoptera; family Elateridae; genus Agriotes; species Agriotes lineatus. Next base: position 38,609 of record CALNHX010002575.1, on the reverse strand, counting down.
CTCACCTGGCAATGCAGGAAAACCCATCACCATATATGAAGTTGCGGAACTTGCTGGGGTAGCTTATGAATTATCTTTCAATTTGAGAAATATAACAAGGAATTGTGCCAGTCAATGAAAATATCTTCGATGATGTTGACTTTATTTCATCCAACGTAACAGATAGACCTTTACCTGTTGAAAATGAGACTACTCCAGAAACAGATGCTTCAACTAGCAATATCGATGTTGTCGAGGAGACTTCTGTGCCACTGGAAATTGTGCGAGTAACATCTGAAACAATTAGGGCTTTTCCAAATGCCGGTGAACGAAAAACCAAAAAAAGGCGTAGAATAGGAAAATCCCGTATTATAACTGATACACCGGAAATGCAGATGATTAAAGACAAAAAAGGAAATAAGAAGCAGAATTTAACAAAAACATTTAAATCAAAGAAGCAGAAAGTTACGAAAACATTGTTTGAGAGTAGTAGTGACGAAGATGCTGCAACAAAAGTGCCGTTAAATGACTTATTTAGCGATGAGGTGGAAGATGAATTAGCTGCTAGCCAACTAGAAGCAAGGATTGAAGATGAAAATATTGAGGAAGGTGATTATCTGTTAGTTCAATGCATGGGGGAAAAAACAAAACTGTTTTTTGTAGCGTTAGTGATACAGGCAAAAAAGTCAAAAAATAATTATGAAGTGAAGTATCTCAAGAAAATGAGTAAAACTGAAACGTTTGTTAAGAAGGAAGATGAACAAATTTGTTGTATCAGCTGTGAAGATATCATTATGAAACTTCCTCCGCCTGAAACCACTGGATCCACCAAGAGAAGTTCTAATCATCTTAAGTTTTCTGTGGATTTTTCATTATACCACTTGGGTTAATATCTTTGTTTACTTCTAATTTTAACTTTATTTGTATTATTACCTAACATATGTGCAGTAAATATACAATTTTTCTTTCATAACTGTCTCTTTATAATATTGTCCCTAGGTCCAACATAGTATGTCCGCTGGTACATACCGGGTACGTACCTTGGGACAGAAAACATTTACAAGTTAAATGTAATGTAAAATTTTTTAATTTTATCACAGGATTTTCTAAAATTACCTGTATGTACTAGGGATGGTAGGTAGTGCATCACATGACGTATTCTTTATTAGTTTTTTGTTATCCAGGCCCACAAAAAAAATAGAATAAAAAGTGCCCCTAGGTAGGACAACTTCCCCTACTTTTATGATGATGCGAACGAAACCGCATTTGCTATACATAATAATATAGTGACAAGACTACAAAATTTCAACACACTTAAAATATCTTACAAGTTATTCTGCTGACAACACACATGTTAACTTAGGGGGCAACCATTCTGTTTTCAAACTGTTACAAAGCAATAACAACAAAATTATTGCTGTGCATTAAAATGATATGTAAATTATACCTATAGTGAACTCAATCCGAGGGCACGCTGTATATACTTTCGGCTACTTGTTCATGGCTGATGACGAACTCCTGAAGAATATAATAGAAAGATCAAATCATTATGCTGCTGATCTTTTTATGGCAAAGGGTGGACATGACAGGGCGAGGATTTCTTTATGGAAAGATCTGACGCACGGAGAACTGCTCAAGTTTTTAGGAGTAGTGCACATTTGAGCACAATTAAAATAAACAGATTGCAGGACTAATGGAAAACTAGTCGATTATTTAATTTGAAGTGTTTTTTGGAACAAATGGGTCGAGATCGATTTTTAATTAGATTTAAGACGCCTCCATTTTGCCAGGAATCCTAACAAAATCAAACCTATATATTACCCGGGAAAAAATTGTCTTTTGACTAATCTCTGGTGCTGTGGCACGGGAGACTTGTCTTTAGACAATATATTGCAAATAAAAGATATCAATAAGGCCAGAAATTATATATGCCGACCGAACTAAATGCACTAATTCTGAATTTTGCTGTATATACTGGTCAATTAGATGAACTTGAGGGTGACATGCCAAAAAGTTGTCCTGAATTTGATGAAGGGTAATCTAAATAAAGGACAGTCCGTGTTTATGGATAATTATTATAACACCTGCGAATTAGCTCGAGAATTGTAAAACAACAGAACTTACTGTAATGGAACACTACGTAAAGATCAAAGAGGTGCTCCTAAAAAAGTTACTGGTACCAAACTGAAAGCTAGTGAAACTACAGCTAAGTATTTCAACGAGATGATGGTGGGAAAATGGAGGAATAAACAAGATGTTACATATATCTCAACACAATTTGAAACCAAAAGGGGTGGTGTAAAGAAGAAACTGCAACCAATCGTCGAATACAATAAAAATATGGACGGGATAGATAAGCAACATTAAATGATGACTTATTAACCATCTCTCCGAAAAACACCATTCTGGTACAAAGAACGCGCTATTCACGTGCTTTAACTTCTTCTATTCAATTCATATATATTGTACTTCGATTACTGCGGGAAAAAATAATTTTTATGACTTGGCAGTCATTGATAAATTACTGTCTGAAGTTTCTGAAGAATCTGGAAAAGCAAAAGTTACCAAACACGTTCCAAGAAAAACAGTATCAAATATTGATGCAAATCGTAGACCTAGGAAATGATGTCGCATATATAGTCAAAATAATATTAGGAGAGATACGGTGTGGGAATGTCAAGCTTGTTCTGAGACACCTGGTTTGTGTGCTGATCCTTGTTTTAGCTTATTTCATGTAAAAATAGTAATTTATTATACAAGACGATAAAGTTAAATTTTATCCACGAGTGAATCGTTTAACGTCGAGACGAAGTCGAGACGTTAATGATTCAAGAGTGGATAGAAATAACTTTATCGTCGTGTATAATACAATATTTTTTTCTATAGCACGAACTTTAACAATTTCAAAAGAAAATAATGACAGTCAATCACATTTCAAAATGTCAGTAGCTAGATTGGGTTGCTACGATAATACGAAGCTGTCATATTTAATTTAAACAAAAGTTAGAAAATTAAATTACTTTATCTATCCTTGATGTTAAAGTGCTACTTTATCTACCCTTGCTGTTAAAGTAAAACTTGACCTTTTGTTTTGAGTTGATAAAAGCACACTTTAACATGTGCTATAGAAAAAAGTTATTTTATTCTATTTTTGTTCTAAATTTAAGAGCAGTGTTTTATTTTGATATAGCTGTAAGAGTTCCTTTATATCTTATTTTTGTCATTACTTGAAAATTAGAGTTGGTTGATATGTACGCGTTTATTTATGTTCTTTATACCTATTTTTACCAAAGTCTAGGTATTATTCAATTTGTATGGGTTCCTAAGAGATTATTTGTTATTTTTTAAATACAATATTTACCAATAAAGAATACAAAATAAAACAACTTTATTTCATTGTTGTACCCCCTTTGTAATGTGACGTGTGTGGCGTTATCTACAACTTTGAGATATACACTGGACAGGTTAATCCCAATCCGAATTTTTCCAACATCGGCATAAGCTCAAATATTGTGCTAAATATGACGCAGTTTGTTCCACGTAACAAAAACTATTTAGTTTTGTTCGATAATTGGTTTTCTTCTCCTGAATTGTTTGTGGAACTTCAAAAAATGGGTATTGGTGGTTTAGGAACCGTTCGTTTACCCAGATTTCCAGGACTCAGCTTTTCCTTAGATCAAGATATGAAAAAGAAGGGAAGGGGATGCATGGCAGAAAAAGAGACTCAAATAGATGGTGTCACTTTGAGAGCTGTCACGTGGCTGGATAACAAATCGGTAGTTCTTGTATCAAGTTTTTCTTCTGGATATCCAACCAGTGATGTCAGAAGGTTTGATCGAAAGAATAAAATTCATATTTCAGTACCTTGCCCTTCAATGCTTAGCACCTACAATAAATTTATGGGAGGTGTCGACCTGGTTGATACTCTGATTTCGTACTACAGAATATTAATAAGATCGAAAAAGTATTACTTGAGGTTGTTTTTCCATTTCGTGGACATGGCATTAGTCAATAGTTGGCTGCTATACAAACGCGACTGCTCCAGTCATAATTATAAAAAAACTGAGATTATGGACCTACTAACTTTCAAATCTCATGTTGCCTATGTGTTGTGTCTGAGAAAACATAATTTTCTGAAACGAGGACGACCATCAAGTGGGAAGATCGACAGTGAACACAAAGCTACAACAACACGAGGCCCAACAAAGCCGATACCTGAAATGAATGTGCGATGTGATGGTGTTGGCCATTTCCCACTGATGAAGGATGATCGACAAAGATGCAAATTGCCATCATGTACAGGATTGACATCTGTTTTCTTCATAAAGTGTCAAATATATTTATGTTTTAACAAAAACAGCAATTGTTTTGCAGAGATGCATAGATAAAATGTCATAACATGTACATAATAATAATAGTTTATAATAATAATAGTTTATTTCCAACAGGGGCAACCCCAATTATAGGAAATATATGTAATATTTACAAAAAACATAAAATAATGTATATATATATTGGCTGACAAAGGAAAGTAGAAAATTAAACAAATCTGTGGTAAGAAATCACTACTCAAACAGTTATAGTATGCGAATATTAATTTTAAAAAAATAAGTAAATAAAAAAAAATTGATTTAGATTAATAAAACAAGACGCGCAGATGTGTACATGAAACCGCAAGGACAATTGTAATAAGTGCCAAAGTAGTGACCATCAACTATGTAATACAGAAAGCATGTCGCAAGAACATACAAAGATTAAGATGAAGATGTGTAATGTACAAAACTTGCCCATACAGCAAATTATCCCTCCATCGAGATGGCAGTACGAAAGTTATTAAATGACATAAAGAAAATGTCAATATCTCGATTCAAGTTGTTATAAGCATTCGACATTGCTACAATAGGCGATACAAGTTGACCATTAGTTGAAGGCACTGCATAGGTAAAAGTAAGTCGGGATATATTATTTCTATGGTAGTTGTAGCACATTTGATACAAACTTTTTTTTTATAAAATGCTATTAAAAGTGGATTTTTTTACAATCTGTTTATTGCCTATAAAAGTACACAAAAAAATACAAAAATATTTTTTTTAAAATTGGGTAGCATTCATGGTATAAAAGAGGTTAACGGATTAGCCGATATGCATTTAATGTATGGACGTGCAAATTGTAATTATATGGAAGCTAGGCGTCTCTACCTGCAAACATTTACAAATGGAAGGCGATCAATTGGAGATTTTTCGCGTCGATTGATCGACGTCTTAGAGACACAGGAAGGTTTAGTGTGGAAGCTGTGAATAGACAAAGGCCTCGAACCTTCAACATTCATAATAATCATATCTGGGCGGATGAAAATCCACACAGCTACTTCCAAAATAGACATTAACAACAATTCAGTGTCAACGTCTGGGCAGGCATTGTTGGTGATGAATTGATAGACCCCCACTTTTTGTCTAGCAAATTAAACTCTATGTTCAGTTCTTGCAGAATAAGTTAACACTGTTGTTGGAGAATATTTCATTGGCACCAAGGCAAAATAGAGTGATAACTCGAAAAGAAGCGTTTCCGGACCCATATTTATTTTAACATTTTTTTACGTTTTGTTATATACAACACGTACTCAAATTTTATTACCCCCATTTATCACCTTGTATAAGTTATGGCATGTATCTCTTACAGAAAGCGCCAAGAAACTACGGAAGCCAAATATTCCCGTCTAAAAACAGGAGGACGGTCCCATACTGAGGAAAACCCCGACCCAGTCAAGAAAGCTGTGAGTGTGGCAGCCCAACATATGGATGTGTCTGTTCTGTACCCTTGGGATAGTACGACACAATTGGAGAAATATGAAAGCATCAGTCCTTCAACAGAGACACCACGGTTGAACATTAGTTCAACTACGGAGCCACCACAGCTGACTGATGATGATTATTCAAATTATGGGTATGGCATCTCGAGTGGAGAGCCGTCGGCATCTGTGGCAGTTTCAACAGCGGTCACCCGAGGCCAAAGAAAAGAACAACCACTGCTGGAATGACGAGCGGTTCACGTACAAGAACTTCCGCAGCACCTCTGGCACAGCAACTTACAAACCCAAGAGCCGCTAAAGGAATGAATATGTAATGTAGAAACCGAATGCAGTTTACGCAAAAGAAAATTGGAAGAAACAATCGAAGAACAAACAACTGCACGAGATCTGCATCCGCACTGAACAAGAAACGTTACTGAAAGTTTCTCCTGAATGACGAAAGGCAGAATTAGAGGAAAAGCTCGCCCAGAAAAAAACCGGATCAGTTTTGAGTGTTAAGACTAATGAGTCAAAGTGTTACTGTTCAACATTTGTTATAATATAGGTAATATTTTATTATTTAGTTTATAGTCGATTGGAATGCGATTATAATTTAAATAATTCGTCAATAATAGAATAACACAATAAATTAGTGTTAAGTTATTAGTTTATTGATTTATAGCACAAATAAATAAATACATAATATTATGCATTGTGTTAATTGCTTGCATGTCTTTAAAACCTTCAGTATTTATCATAATAATTTCTTGTAACAGATGTAAAAGACATATTAGGATTGATAATTATTCCAATAAAGAAACCAATAGGTTATTTTTAAGTTGTTTTTCAAGATTATTCAAAAGTGTTGGTTGATGAACTGAGCACAAAATTTCCACGACACAAAACTCTCCCAATTTATTTCCAAACGGCCCAGCGCGGAATTCATGTTATCATGCTATGTTGCATGAATAGTAGAGGTTACCCTGTCCCTCCTGTTTTAATTTTAACAGGAAAAAGGTGGAAAGCTGAATTAATAGATGGTGGACCATTAGGAGCTCTGGGAATGACTCAAGAAAACGGATGAATGAATGGTGAATAGTTTCTGAAGTGGTTAGAACACCAAAAAACATTCTCTAATTTGACACTGTCCAAGAAAGTACTCTTGATTGTCAATGAACACTCAAGCCATAAAAGCATTAAATTTTTAACGTTTGTGAAGAAGAACGTAATACCTAAATATGGTTAAAAATTATGGGAAAAATGCAGAATCCGGAACCAATTCCCCTCCTATTGTTAATATTAATTATTATTAACCATATTTCTCTAGTAACCATAACTAAATTTACATGGGAAGCAAATAAAAGGAGGGGAATGTGCCTCGGATTCTGCATTTTAGCCAAAATTATAAACAAACATAAAACACACAACTTTAAATACTTAGAAGCGACGTTTTCTGAAGATGGAAAGAGTGACTTAGACATAAAAACTAGCATTGGGCAGGGGAAGACAAGCTATAAACTAAATTCCATCTGGTGGAGCGACGAAATAATTAGAAACATAAAGAGAACTGAAAAAGAGGATAACAGCAGTAGAAATGGACTGTGCAAGAAGAAATTGTAGTGTCGCGACTAGAGCGCAAGACGAATGAAGATATCAAACCAAAAATTAAAATAAAAAGAACGATGTAATTGAAAAGAGAATATTAGTATGGTACGGTTGCATGGAGTTAGACGGTCCTCTGGCACGAGTTTCCATCACCGAGGTGCATTGTCGAAGCTGGACTAGGTATTGACAAGTACTCTCTCTATTGTCCCGGATCTTGGAATTGCATCGCTAAAATAACAGGACGCCCTGCAGCTTTGCCCTGATAATCGAGCTTCAGCAAGCCACTTACCTGGCAAAAAAGGTTCCCTGCAATTTCAGGCATTGACAACAACCCGTTAGAAGTTTATATTTTACCCAGGGGTTAATTTTAAACGCTTTAAAATTGCAACGAAGCCCTTGTTTATAACCCAAATGTCAAATAATACAGTTTGTTCACAGACCGAGTCGATAAAGTAGACAACGACCTCCTCGTAGGCTGCAGTTCCAAAGTCCGCAAACCAGGGGCGGACCACCGCACAGAAGAGATGCGGCTAATATATTAAAGGATATATCGCAAAATTCTCCAAAACGAGCCACTAAGATTAAAAAAGTGTTAAAAGTTTCCAGTAAACATTTGCCGATGAAACTTAGTCCCGAAAAAGCTAAATTACAAAATGCAAATGTATTTCCTTCTTACGATAAACTACTAGTTGCTAAGAAGACGTGTTATCCGGAAGATATCATTATAACAGACATATCTGCTGAAATCAAAGTACAATCTTTACTAGATCATACTGTACGTACATCGTACCATCACGTCACAATATGATACATTCAAAGACCTTAGTGATTTGTGCAACATTAATGTAATTTATAAATGGGGATGTGACGGTGCTTCTGGGCAAAGCAATTATAAACAAGTTTTGGTAGTGATGATGGTGATGGTAAACTCGATGACTCATTTTTATTTGTAACCTCGGTCGTTCCCTTAGAAATGAAAAATGGTGACCAAATATTATGGCAAAATCAGCGACCATCTTCCACTAGGTATTGTCGTCCTGTAAAATTAATATTTAAGAAAGAAACTGCTGATTTCGTTCGAGAAGAAGTGAATGCAATTAACGAGCAAATTGCAAATATTTCAGTAACTGCGGTACAAATTAATGAAAAACAGCTTCTAATACACCATCAACTGATCATGACCATGGTTATTGGAAAAATATGTAATGCACTGACCATCAATCTTTCCAAAAATGTTACATTTATGGATGCACTCCTAAAGAAATGAACGATTTAGGTAATCACAAAAATTGAACTATAAATGCATCTGCTATGTCTTTTGGACTTTCAACGCTGCATGCATTAATTCGATGCTTCGAATATATTTTACACATAGCGTACAGACTAGAAACAAAAACATGGCGGATTAAAAAGGAGGACAAAGAAAAAGTAAGTAGAAGAAAAAAAAACATCCAAGAAAGATTTAGACGGGAAATGGGGTTACTTGTGGACATTAAAATAACAATAGAATTATTTTATGTTTTATCTCTTGCTTATTTGTGTTTACTCCAATGTTATGACGATCACTGGACCCACATTAGCTACCAAAAGAGCAAGTAATCTGGCTTTTACGTCTTGTCAATATTATAAGTGAGCATATATTCGACAAGTTCAAAATATCGTAAAAGTCCAGATATTACAAAATCAAGAGCGATTTCAAATATAGACGAGTATCCGGTACCGTTTCATATTTGAAAAATACCAAAGACAACTTAGCATTTATTGTATTCACAAACAGAAGTTTCAGTAATGGCACTCATTTTAATACTTGCCATAAAAAGTTACACCTATCTATCAACATGAATGAACTTATCTTAAAATTTAATAGAGAAAATTTCAATGCAGAATTTGAAGAACATATCAAAACATTCGAAAAAATATATTTCTCTTCACAGAGCAAACCAATGTACACGATTTAGATGGAGAAATTGCAAAATAAATTTTATTGTTTAAACTACCTGCTTGGATACTTGCAGAAGTTGCGAAAAAATCGTCCTTTTTTGCAACGACTGGTCAAAAGGGCAATTATTAGGTCACTATTAGTTTACAAAGAAGAACGTACGGTAGGTGCTAGGAGAACAAATACGCGCTCCATATTGACGCTTGAAAAGCCAGAATGCAATATGGGAAATTACGAAATAGAATGGAATAACAGAACAAATAATAATAATTTGCTGTCGCAACGTCCGCCTACGTACCTGCAGCCAGGTCCGCCGCCGTCACCAAACCTACAGCACCCATAACACCAGCCTCTGCCCACAACCTGCCAGATGCCGCCGCCACCACCAGCGAGTCCAGCTCGACGAGCCCGGACCTCGGAAGCATCTTCGCCCTCCTTTCCAAAATCGACATCTCGCGACTGGCCGCAGTTTGAAGAAAAATCCTCGTTGCCATCGGCGGTGCCACTACGGGTACCGAGATCGTCTTCAGCCTCCTGGGATGCGCTCAGGGCATTGCCAGCCTGTTCAAGCCTTAGCCCTCTTAAACACAAACTGCCGGCCGGCGACAAATAATTACGTTTTTGCACTTCCGGGACTAAAGTTGATACTTTAGTCCCCGTAAACAGGGACTAAAGTAGATCATTTAATCCCTAGGGACTAAAGTAACTCATTTAATCCCTAGGGACTAAAGTAAAAATGACACCGTAACTATGGTAAATTTATGTACACACGAGGTTAGTAGGTTAGGTTTTGTTTGTCATCTGACACACACTGACGTAAAACTTAACCTGCAAATCTCGAATTTGACATATACTGACAATACACTTCAGTACTGCCAACTGATTCAGGCTATCCAGGACCTGCTGCAATTCAGTTTGTAATAAATTATAATTGTCAGTTTCCCAATTGACAGATTCGAAATTTTGGAAATGTTTGATGATAATGTTCCCAAAAGTGCAAAAAATAACGTATATACCTCGGAACTAAAGTGCCTAAATCCCTTGAGTGGTTATTGCCCTTGGGCTTCGCCCTCGAGGCAACAAACTCTACTCGCGGGATTAAATGGTGCACTTTAGTCCCTCATGATATAATATACAATTTTTTCCTATAAAAATTTTGAAGGTCAAATAATTTAGGGTTTATGTTGACATTACCTGGATTCCTTTTAAAAATATATGTTGGTAGAATTTGTTTTAGTGACTTTTTAGAACTAAAAATTGGTGGGAAATTCAAAATATGGAATTAAAGGAGTTTTGTTGTTAGGTAATCTTTCGTAAACTTTTTCTTCTGGCCTGTTAAGCTGCAGATCCAACAGTTTCTCTGCACACTTCAGAAATGCTTTTTTTGCATTTAATTTTAAAAGATTCCGTTTTTTACACATATTCATTTTCAAAAAAGAAAAGCTGACAATTTAATTTTAAATGCCAAAATGACACAAGTCGTTTACAGAAAAACATGACGAAAATAAATTTTTTAATAATTTTAAAAAAGCAGTTTTGTCAATTTTATCTTGACCTTGAAATTTTTTATAGGAAAAAAACGTACTTTAAATAACATTATTTCATATGGAACCTTTCACACGGAACGGTCACGGCAGTTTTGCAGGCCGGTCGGTGTTCAATTTTAAAGTCGCTGGTGGTGATACCCGACTGCCGGGCGGCTGTTCAGCCTGTTTTCAAATTGCATAGGAGTAAATGCAGGTGTACACACGAATGGCAAATTCGCCGTCGCCGGCCCAAGAAGTTTACAGAAACGGCCTGAAGAGAATCAATTGCAGCCGCATATCAGTTGCTTTAGAGTCTTGCACAAAACACATTGCGTTCCACATATATTTACACTAATCATGGAAAATCTGGACATTCAGTAGCTTATTAGTGCGATTGGGGAAAGAAGTGTGATTTGAGACAACACGTCTGATGATCACAAAGACAGAATTAAATCTAAAAACGTTTGGGAAGAGGTGTTCGGATTCATTATAGAAAACTATACTGAATTATCTGATGGAGAAGTAGGTAATGCATAGTATATATTATTTATGTTCATGAATTGTTTATCCTTGATTTAGATATATGGTCACAATAATACACGAGTTTATATTTTATTTAACTGCCAGGGAGACCCTTCTTCAGACATGAAGTAATTTGCACAATAGTCTCGAATTTAATTACCAAATTTTGTTGCTCTAATAAACCCATGCCTTCTCGGTGCGTTATCCAGACTTTCTTGTAATGCATCTTCGATGAGATACCCATAATTTTATTTCGATTTGCGCATTTTTTTTTTCAAATAAGATCTATACATACAGAGTGACTCGCGTAGGAGGTATGACGTCATCGATGTTTTTTTTTAAATGGCGACCCCCTTTTTTATTGCGGAATTTGAAAGAACGCATTTTTTTACTTAAGCTAAGCTGATTTCTGAGTATAGGTCACATGACCAAAAATTAATAAAAACAATTTAAAATAGCGGCGAAGACATCCCTATGGCCACACTGTCTTGTATAAAGGCACTGTAATATGTAGTACAGTGGCTTTATACAAGACAGTGTGGCCATAGGGATGTCTTCGCCGCTATTGGTCGACGCGAATATCCGCCATTAACAGGCAAAATATTTAGTTACTTCTAAGTTGTTCTCAAAGAGGTTGGTAGAACCTGTTCATTTGGTTATGGAAGAAAATAAAACCTTTCAAATCGGACAATTGTAAATTGTCAGTGTCAAATAATTCATTAGCGTAGCATGCGGGTCAAATTTTATCATCTATTGCCCTGAAAAACTGATATTCTGCACATTATTTAAATGTGACAATTTAGAATTGTGCTATTGTTGTAGGTAATAGCACAAGATGCGTTTGACTTGAAATGTATGATAAAGAGATTACATCGGTGCTACGATGAATGGGGTTTTAGCATAAGTTTAGCGAAAACGGAGTATCTATTTAGTAATCAACTCGGAAGCACAATATGAAGTCTTAATAAATGAAGACAAATAGAAAGATTTAAATACCTCGGTGCTACAATACAATCGATGAAAAGGTTTGGGAACAAAAGAGATCAAAACTCGAATAGTACAAAGTAAGAAGACAATGGGATGCTTGAAATCAATTTCATGGGACAATACTATCTCTAACAAAAACAAAAAAAGGATAGGTGAAGTAATGGTAGAGTCGATGCTATGTTATGGCAGTGAGGTATGGACTGTAACAGCGGAAATAAAACGGAAGACTAGACACAGTTCAAATGGACCAAAAAGCGGAAAGGTATCGAGACGAGACAGAGTGACGAACGAGGAAATAAGATCAGAATGGAGGCACCAAAATGAGTTGTGGACAGAACTGAACGGAAAGCGTTAAACTGGTTTGGTCATCTGATGAGAATGGAGGAGACGACGTGGCCTATGAAGATATTTAAATGGTCGCCGCCGGGTAAGAAAGAAAGAGGTAGACCACACAAACTGTGGAATGAGGGTATTCGGAGAGCCATGGAGGAGAGGAACCTGGAAGAAGACCAAGCACAGGACAGGGAGGTTTGGAGACAGGGAACAGGAAGACGGCATTAGCTGTATTGTAAACTACCATAACTGAAACCGGTTGTAAACTTCATGCAACACCTTAAAGCACCACGAACGAACGCCAATGAAAAATGTCAAACGTTCAAACATAACACTGCACGTGCAGCTAACATCAACTAGTTAAAATAACTAGCGCCAAAATAATGACCACTCAAAAACATTCGATTATGTCTAAAGGCACTGTATATCTCTACGCTCAAATATGCCTGAAAATGGCCGCCAACAATCGTATGGCCACACTGTCATGTATATAGTCACTGTAATATGTAGTAGAGTTCCTATATAGTATCAGAGTTGAGACAACGCAAATGTCAACCGCCATTAGTGTTCCAAAAATAAATGATAACGTACAAGGCCAGAGTTGTCTTTCTTAGTAAGTTTCACCTATGAATTTAATTACTTGTCACTTTGACAATGTCAAAAAATGGTTAATTTAAAGCGTTTATGAAAACTGCTCTGGTAGGTGTCTGCTACGGATCCTAGTATATAAGTAATCTTTGAGAAAGAGTTGAGGCAACGTAAACGAAGTAGGTACAGCATTGGATTTTAGTTTTCGTTTGCCACCCAGACGCACTTTTCTGGTTCTACTTGTGAGCGTTCAGTTTATATTTTTCAACTATTCAGCTCTAGTTTTTGGGAATTTGTGTCAATGGATATAAAGCCCCGTTCGGATCTACTTTTGAAGTGAAAAATGCAACAACACGTATTTCAAAAACTTCAAAAAATAATTATTTAGGTAACTAATTTTTAAGTAAATTCCAGATACATACTTACAACTTTGCAAGATATGCTATTTAAAGAACTATTGTCAGGTAGAAATGGAACAAATACATATGTATTAATATATATTAATACATTTTCATCAATCAGTGTTAGACCTAAAGTCAAATAAAAATTTGTCAAATGTGACATTCTCAGAACTGGTTGCAACAGTAGCTATAGGATTTTAATCTGACGCAATTTCAGACGAAACTGCGCATGCGCAGTGGATCACAACCAATCAGCATCTATTCCCGACTTGTCTCAACTCTTATAATATTTAGGAACTCTAATATGTAGTACAGTGGCTATATAAGGACAGTATGGTCAATTTTGGTCCTGTTTCTGATTGGTTATTTTAAAATCCACCATTAACCCATTTCGTCCCACTGTACTCACTTGAGTACAGTAGTGAAAATTACAGTGGCTCTATAAGGACAGTGTGGTCAATTTTAAAAAAGGCAGCCATTAAGAGTCGTCTCTACAACAACCAGCCACGCCCTTAGGTATTGTTCTGTGCAAGGCCTGCTAAATTGTAAGACAAACGTCACCCTGCTAAATTGTGACATAAACGTCATTTTATACGGACTGGACATATGTGAAATTCGGAGATGCTTTGCACAGCGCTGTATACCCACGATCGCGAAAATTTGTGCAATATGAGGTGGTCAAATGTGCAGTGTAACATTAATTTTACAAGAATGTCAATAATATTACTTAATTAAACGGCAAGAGACGATGTGAAACGTAAGGAATTGCTGCCAGCAAACCTAATATTGGAATATGTCAAGGTGTTCTTTTTTATCTTCTTTATTGTGTTTTTGTACATAGAAAACGAAAATTAACAACATTTTGCGTTGATCGACACAGAGATTACGTACAAAAACTCAACAAATTTTTTTTTTATATTTCTAATCAAATCGTTGTATTTATTCCACCAGTTAATTTAGAGGAATAGAATATTCAGTGTTACGTAGCCCATAAATACTCTTTAATTTGATGGAGTAATCTTTGGCATTAAGACATTTATATAGTTTATTATAGCTTTTGATTTGGACTAATGAGCAATTTTCGCAAAAAGCATTTTACTTAAACTCGTTGACATTTACTTATGCAAAAGAAAATTCGGCATTCGCTTACACAGAACACTGTAGAATTTTATGAGGATTAGTTCATTCCACTTCATATTGGGGCTACTTTCAATAATAAAGGACTTAGAAGCAACTTTGTGTAACTATGTGTAATTTCGTAAAAGGATTCTTAATGGCGGATTTTAAAACAACCAATCAGAAACAGAACCAAAATTGATCACACTTTCCTTATATAGCCACTGTAGTTAAAATTACAGTGCCTTTATATAGACAGTGGCGACAATGGGGTGTCCTATTTTTGATTGGCCCCCTAGATCACTTGGTTTTAGCCGCCATGTATAGGCTAAATCGCCTGTGATTCGTGTTATACTTTTGGCAGTACTGAAGTGTATTGTCAGTGTATGTCAAATTTGAGGTTGGTAGGTTAGGTTTTGTTTGTTATTTGACACAGATTGACGCAAATCTTAACCTGCAAATCTCTGTTTTTAGTACTGCCAAACGTAAAACACGTATCACAGTCGACTCTGATTACGGATTTAAATGAACACCCGTTAGAAATTTTCCTAAATATGGCGGCGGCTTAGTTGTATTGTCGCCACTGTCTATATAAAGGCACTGTGGTGAAAATCAGAGCCAGTAGATATAGAGAGTACCGCCACGTCCGCCATGTTTGTTCCTTTGTCATATGCGTCACTTTGAGGTTTGTAACACAATTCCGTCAACGTGACATTTATTGGCAATCCGAAATTTTACTTAAAATTGGCAAGACTGTAAGTCTATGTCAAATTCGAGGTTAGTAGGTTAGGTTTTGTTTGTTATTTGACACAAACCGATGGAAAACATAACCTGATAAACTCGAATTTGACATAGACTTACAGTCTTGCCAATTTCAAGTAAAAATTTAGACATAACTCAATCAGTCATTGCTGATGGGAACAAAAATGGCGGCGATGGCGGCATTTTCACGGATCAAAGAATGGCGGTACTCTCTATATCTACTAGCTCTGGTGAAAATTAGAGACCCTGTATATAGTTAGATAAGAGTTGAGAAAACACAAACGTAAACCGCCAAATTTGATCCAAAACTGAAATATGTATACACTTTCCGTATATCAGATATATGAACATTTCCTAAAACGATGGCTTTTGCATATTAAAGCTTCGAACTGATCTTTAGTAAAAATGTTTTTGAAAGCTTTTTCGAGTTTCTCGTTTTTACTATTTCCATTGTGTACCTAATTTCTTGCTCAGGATAACGTTATTCTTTTTTAAATTGTTAATTTGTGTTTGCCTGCGGGTTACTAATTTTGAATGGAAAACGCAATCCTTGCTTTGGTATAGGAATTCATAAGTGGTTTGGGTAGCAGATTCCTGTTTATTGCTATTTCTGTCTTAGAAGCAATGTTCAGCGGAGAAGTCGTCTTTAGGATTCAAGAAAATTTCATTTTCAGGTCTGGTTATAATGATATGAAAATAAAGTAAGAACGGCAGCACCTTTTAATTTCCTTCTGTCATCCACGCGTAATTCTTCCCACTGGTTTTAATGGACTATTTTTGATATGCTGCTCTTAGCTCTTCGTTTTTAGGATATTTTTTTTATAGAAAACCTCGTTCGGATTTATTTTTGCAGCCAATGATACAGCAACCCATCGTTTCAGGAACTTAGATAAAAGTGCAGCTCCATATGTTTGCATAAAAAAGACAAATTACTACATTTTCAGTGACAAGTTTTGACTTATATGAACAATTTGTCAAATTTTATTAATGGGAAACTGTTTCTAAGGCAATGAGTATTCAAATACACGACGCGCGTGATCCACCAATCACAATGAATTCCCTCGTTTTCTCAACTCTTTTGTAACTATATACAGGGACTCTAGTGAAAATTAAAGTCACTGTATGCGCTCTACACCGGCTGTTCGCCGCTCTCAGAGCGAAGTAGCGACAACCTTTGAACATGCGCGCGCCGCGAATACCACCCGCTTATTGGTTTAGAACGCGTCACGTGGTACGCGGCATTCATCTTGGGGCTTTCTTGCGTTTACTGTCATTTGACTCTACTCGTTTAAAACGCGTGTAGGGAAATTGGTGTCTTGTTTTTTACATAATCTGTTGTAACTACTAAAAATGCCGTGCTGCGCTGCTATTAACTGCAGCAACAATAAGGGCCCGCTGTTTAGATTTCCATCGGGACAAAGAAATAAACTTCGGCTGCAACGTTGGTTGCACAATGTAGGAAGGATGGATTTTAATCATGAAAATGCAAAACTATGTCAGGTAAGTTAGTGTTTTTAAAATATATTTTACATTTTATTAAAGTTAAAATACCTACTGTATCATCGTAACTTAAGCAGGCAATTCATAAAATTTGAAACAGGAAAGTTTATTTTAAATTAACGCAAATTTTTTATTAGAGCAAATTCACATTGATTTAAAGAAAATTTAGAACACTTAGGTGCATTCTTATTGAATCAGCTAAAATGCCTTAAACTTAATTTTAGAACCATTTTAACGAAGATCAGTTTGAAAATCATCGTGCTGATGGCAAACGAAAACTGAAGACAAATGCTATCCCGACTGTTTTTAACCATCGTCCACAAGTTAAAGAAAGAAAACCTCCAGCCAAACGTAGAAGGAGCCCATCATTGTCTAATTCACAACCCAATACTTATATTCAATCATTAAAGAAAATTAAAAATGATCACGCATATAGTAAATCTAACTACATTTCTGGTAATAAAACTGTTTATTATTTAAATTCTGTTCAATTTCACTGAAAATCGTACGACACTCATTAATGACCAATAGAAAAATTAGTTCACGAGCCGTAACCAAGACAACAACAAAATTTCTTGGACATTTTTTGTAGGTAGATTAGCCTAACTGTGAGGGCTTGTATCGTTACGATTTTCTTACCGAATCTGCATTCGAGCATTAATTCATATACAAAAATTATTTTTCGTGCATTCCAACAACGTCCTAATTAATACGACGTTGTTGGAATGCACTCAAAAAATTTCCGGAAAGAATTAATGCTCTTATGAGATTATATGTGAAAATCGTACGACACTCATTAATGGCCAATAGAAAAATTAGTTCACGAGCCGTATCCAAGACAACAACAACATTTCTTGGAAATTTTTTGTAGGTAGACATTACTTCTTTTCAGGGTTTGTGTCGTTACGATTTTCTTACCGAATCTGCATTCGAGCATTAATTCATATCCGCAAATTATTTTTCGTGCAGGCAATAACGTCCTAATTTACCCTCGCGTACCGCTCGGGCAAATTAATACGACGTTGTTGAAACGCACTCAAAAAATTTTCCGGAAAGAATTAATGCTCTTATGAGATTATATGTGAAAATTTATTTTTCGTAGAAATGCCAATTCATTCTACCATACAAGATATTTCAAATGAAATAATTGAAGCTGATGACTACAGTGCCGACGATAAGGCAAGGGATCAAGGAAATCAAGAACTAAAAAGAAAATTGAAATTGCAAAAGGTAAAAGTACGCCAACTTCAATTACAAATAACTACCCAAGAAACAAAAATAAAAACATTTTTAAACGAAGATCAGTTACAAATACTTAAAAAAAAAAGAAGTAAGCGGCCTTTTCCAATGGAGTGATTCGACCATACAAAAAGCTCTCAAAATTAGGCTTGCTTGTGGATCAAATGGATACAATGTTGTAAGAGATCTTCGCCAACCTCTTCCATCTGAGAGAACTTTGCAGCGAAGAATGAAAGGAATTTCTTTTGAGCCAGGTATTTTACGTGAGTTGATACCATCAATCGAACTTAAAATATCTGCACTTAAACCGGAAGAAAGACATGCCATCTTAATGATCGATGAAATGGCACTACAAGCTGGTGTAGACTTTGATTCAGCAAGTGAGTCTGTAATAGGGTATCCAACTTTACCAACAGCACATGGAAAACTTGATGATAAACCCGCATGTCACGCCTTAGTTTTCATGTTGGGGGGAATAACTACCAGGTCGAAGCAGGTTATTGGTTACCACTTCACTGGACAGTCATATGAAGCATCATCGGTAAAAAGAGTTTGTTTTGAAATGATCAGAAAATGTTCACAAATTGGAATACAAATAACAGCAGTTGTATCTGATATGGGAGGACATAATCAGGCCTTATGGAGGGAATGTGGTATAATTGCAGGTCGTTATAGTAAAGTAGTGAACTTCTGTGTTGATGATTCTGATAAAAATAATAAATTATATTTTATGCCAGATGTGCCTCATATTATTTAAAAATATAAGGAACCACTTAACTGAGAATCAAGACATCTACTTGCCTGATGATGTTGTACAAGAAAAGCAGTTGCCAACTAATATTGTTTCTATCACACATATAGTTAATCTCGTAAAAATTAGTGAGAAACTAGATCTTAAAATTGCTCCCTTGCTTCGAGAAAGTGTACTTAAACCAAACCATTTTGAAAAAATGACAGTTGGACTAGCGTTAGCTCTCGTCAACAAAACAACTGCAGCAGCATTAAGAACAGCTGTCACCATGAACAGGCTACCCGAAGAAGCATTAACGACGGCTTGGTTTATAGATCAAATATTTCCGTGGTTTAAGCTAATGACATCTAGACATGTGAGTATGTCTCTGAATGGCTCTGATGATGTAAGCAACAAACAGGCAATAGAATTTTTGGAAAATTTCAAAAACCTTTTTGAAAAGTTGCAAATTGGCCAAGTAAAACATTGGAAACCAGTGCAGTCAGGTGTTATGCTGGCCACGAAAACATCACTCGATCTTTTGAATCATTACTGTCAGGAAAATAAACACAAATTCGTTTTATTAAGCAGATTTAGTCAAGATGCTCTTGAAAATGTATTTTCTACTGTGAGAAATTCAAATCCTGTACCAAGATGTAAGGAATTCAAATCAATTTTGAGATTGATTACATTATCCCAGTACTTCAGACCAAGTAATGCTGGTAGCTATTTTCATGATGACGCCCAGTATCTAATAGAATTCGTCAGCTCGTCTGAAAGGAAAAATAATGCTGTAAGCGAAAAAAATGCTGCAAAATCATCTCGTACGGAAAACGAAGATTTTAATTGGGATGACAGTGACAATGAATTTGAAGAACTAAGGAAAAACACAACTGTGCGCATTGATAAGTTAGAAGAACAGTCCCTATATTACCTGGCAGGAGCAGTTGTTTTAAAATTAAAGAAGCGTTATAAACTTTGTGAGAATTGCAAGAAACAATTAATTTCTGAAGATAATTGCAACAATTTAGAAAACAATCAAAATTTTATAAATAATAAAAATTTTAAGCCGACTTCTGAAGATAAAACGACGTTAATTTTTTTATCTGAAACCGTTTATAATTTATGTTACAAAATGGAAACGGTAATTCGCAAACAAGAAAGTGCTATACTATCTGGCAATTTTAAGTCTAAAGATTTATTAAATATATGTACAAACGAAAATTGGTGTGATTTTCCTGTCATGATCTGACGACCCGTCTTGTAAGCGAGTATTTTAAAAATAGAGCTTATTTTATTATAAAAAAAGTAAATACGAAACTCAGGGCCCAGAAATGTCCTATAAAATGTGGAAGCAGAAGCATCGGCATGCGGAATGCATTAAAATAAATTGTGTTTTTTTAGTGTTTGTAATTTAGAATAGTGTTTACATTTTATTAAGTATACGAATTTTCTTAGAAATAATGCAGTTATAGCTTGAATTGTTCTTTTATTTTTATGTATTAAATAGTCTAATCTGTTCAAGAACGAAATGTCTTTGATTCAACGTGATAATATCTTTTTTCAGGTTTAATAATTTATTTTCCATTGCGTATGTCCCTATTAAAATAACTGCTCCTCTATATTTCAACAGTCATTCATAATCATTATAAACTAAATATGAAATTTATTGGTAACATTCAAAATAAAGTATTAAAACGGAAGAAAACGTACTTATTTAATACAAAAACAGCTCTCCGCACGCCCCAAAATGGCGTCCTATTGCTACCCTGTCGCTACTTGTCTAGCTAAGCGAGCGGCGATGCCGTCTTGCGTGCGAAGAGCATACAGTGACTTTAGTGAAAATTACAGTGATTATTTTTTAAGCAGTCCTATCAGCCAATAGTAATGAGAAAAAATTTCAAATCGACCAATAGCATCAAAATTATACTGACTACTTGCTAGTAGCTAATTACACTGACTATTTGCTAGTAGCATCAAAATTACACTGACTATTTGCTAGTAGCAAATTACAGCGACTATTTTTTCACAAACCATTCAAATCGTTCTTCTGCTGTAACACAGGTAGCTAAAAGTGGAGTAGGTAAACAGCAGTTGTTAAAAATAACAGGACACTCATCTGGAGGCTCCATCAAACCCTATCTACAACTTGAACTGTTTAAAAAATAATCACGCCGAATTACATTCGTGGTGTTATTTTTTTTAATAATTTTAACTAGATTAGCACTCACGAGTGGACGAAGTCCACGAGTGGGATTTCTTAATAGCAACAAAGATTCGTGAATCTAGTTAAAATTATCAAAAAATTATCACCACTTATGTAATTACTGTTGACTATTCAATTCACCTGTCATCTGTCAAAAAGTGACCAATGAAAATCCAGAATTCTGACGTTTCTTGACCAATCAAAAAAATATCAGTGGATATATCTTCCTAGAAGGTATTCAAGTGACTATTTTTAACAAATGCGATTTTTATTAGAAAAAGTCAATATTAGTGTTCTGTTACTATAGAAATTGTGTAGTTTGTTGCTAGATTTACTGAAAACTAATTTGAAAAGGTAGTTTGGTTTATTAAATAGTCCCGCGAATACCATTCTTAGTCAAAGTTAAATAGATTATTTTTGCGGTGGTATCACTACTCATGTCCATTGCGCTTGGGATTAGGACTCGTGCTGTCGCACTCGTCCTAATCGTACCAAGCGCAATGGACATTCGTGACACCACCACAAAAATAGTCGACATAACTTTGACTACTCATGGTATTATAAGTGACTATATAAGGACAGTGTGGTCAATTTTAAAAAAGGCAACCATTAAGAGTCGTCTCTACAACAACCAGCCACGCCCTTAGGTATTGTTCTGTGCAAGGCCTGCTAAATTGTAAGACAAACGTCACCCTGCTAAATTGTGACATCAACGTCATTTTATACGGACTGGACATAGGGTGAAATTCGGAGATGCTTTGCAGAGCGCTGTATACCCACGAAATTTGTGCAATACTTATGAGGTGGTCAAAAATGTGCAGTGTAACATTAATTTTACAAGTATGTCAATAATATTACTTAAACAGACTTAAACGGCAAGAGACGATGTGAAACGTAAGGAATCGCTGCCAGCGATTAAAAATCCTCGTTAACGAGCAACCTAATATTCGAATATAAGTCAAGGTGTCTTTTTCTATCTTCTTTATTGTGTTTTTGTACATAGAAAACGAAAATTGACAACATTTTGCGTTTATCGACACAGAAATTACGTACAAAAACTCAACATTTTTTTTTTATATTTATAATCAAACTGTTGTATTATTATTCTACCAGTTAATTTAGAGGAATAGAATATTCAGTGTTACGTAGCCCATAAATTCTCTTTAATTTGATGCAATAATCTTTGGCATTAAGACATTTATATAGTTTATTATAGCTTTTGATTTGGACTAATGCGCAATTTTCGCAAAAAGCATTTTACTTTAACTCGTTGACATTTACTTATGCAAACGAAAATTCGGCATTCACTTACACAGAACACTGTAGAATTTTATGAGGATTATTTCATTCCACTTCATATTGGGGCTACTTTCAATAATAAAAGACTTAGAAGCAATTTTGTGTGACTATGTGTGATTTCGTAAAACGACTCTTAATGGCGGATCTTAAAACAACCAATCAGAAACAGGACCAAAATTGACCACACTGTCCTTATATAGCCACTGTAGTGAAAATTAGAGACCCTGTATATAAAAGAGTTGGGACATGTAGGGTTACCTGTTTTGGATCCACAAACCATGGAGTATCTGATTTTTACCGATTTTAAACTTTAGGCATATTTCTTTCAACTAAAATAAATGAAATATATCTGTGCTACATCACATGGTCCTTGATTTGTGGATCCAATGGCTTAACTCTTAGTACATATAGGAACTCTAGTGAAAATCAGAGCCAGTAGATATAGAGAGTACCGCCACGTCCGCCATGTTTATTCCTCTGACATATGCGTCACTTTGAGGGTTGTAACACAATTCCGTCAACGTGACGTTTGTTGGCAATCCAAAACTTTACTTAAAATTGGCAAAACTGTCGGTCTATGTCAAATTCGAGGTTAGCAGGTTAGTTTTTGCGTCAGTTTTGACACAAACTGGCGCAAAACATAACCTGCTAACCTCGAATTTGACATAGACTTACAGTCTTGCCAATTTCAAGTAAAATTTTAGACATACCTCATTCAGTCATTGCTGGTGGGAACAAAAATGGCGGCGATAGCGGCATTTTCAGGGATCAAAGAATGGCGGTACTCTCTATATCTACTGGCTCTGGTGAAAATTAGAGTCCCTGTATATGAAAGAGTTGGGACATGTAGGGTGACTTGTTTTGGATCCACAAACCATGGAGTACCTGATTTTTGCCAATTTTAAACTTTATGCATACTTCTTTCAAACGAAACAACTGAAATATATCTTTGCTATATCACATGGTCCTTGTTTTGTGGATCCAATGGCTTAACTCTTAGTACATATAGGAACTCTAGTGAAAATAACCTAGGGGCGACATCTCTTGAAAAATATTTATACTTCGGGGGCGTGTAGCGCTTGAAAAGGATGTATTCTGCTAGACGTTCACAAATTTAACGTTCTAAGGAGCAATAATCATAGCGTTACAGTGAATATTTTAGAAGTAACCTGTCAGATCGTGTTTGACAAATTGTATATTAGATATTTCGTCTTGTTTTTTTACTTTTTGCAAGTATTTTTGACTTTTCTTGTTTGTAAGGTAAGTACTAATCACGCTTATTTTTATATTAGCACCTGTCTTTAGTTATCGGTAAAGAAAACGTATGGAATAGATGTGTACTCATTTGAGTACGGTGGGCTTATATAGAGTCAAATATACTTGTTTTTTTTTGCGTTTCAGGTTCAATATCTTTTGGAAAATGAATCCCGACGAATTTCGAGAAATAAATCCAATTCGGTTTTATGGAAATCGTTATAGAACACTTGGTTTAGCAGCAGATGATATAGCCAGTTCTTCTCATCGAGACGTATCGGTGGTGATTATTCCCCCAGCTGTTGATTATCAAACGGATAATGAAGATATTGATGAGGATGATCTACAGTCGCAAAACATTCCTAATGATGTTCCCGGAGAAATAGAGCTTGAATACGCGACTGATGAATCAGATAGTGATGATGAGGAGAATCTCCCACTATCTACAATAAGGCAAAATTTACTTAGGGTTCAGAATGTCACATTATGTAAGAAGCCTGACTGGACAGAAGATTTGTTGGATATCAGTATGGAATCCACAACAGGCTACATGGACCGCCTGGATAATTTGAAAGTCCAAATTGGAGGTAAAACTCCGGTAGAAATATTTGAAACAATTTGTGACAGCGAAGTAATTGATTTGATTAGGGAACAAACAAATCTATATGCCACAGGAATACTAAAAAGACTGCAAGGACTAATTCACGTACCAGTTCTAAAGAGTGTATATTACTCACTTATCCACAGCCACCTGCAGTATATGATTGCTATATGGGGAAATAGTAGTAGAAAACTCCTAAAACCGCTTAGTCATCCAAAACAGAGCCGTAAGGAATATTTTTAACATGCCATATGGTACTCACAGAATAAGTATGTATACTTCAACTGACATACCACCCTTACTAATGATAAGAGACTTAAAAATTATCATCTACATACATAAAGTGATAAATAAAACAAGTGCGAATACTGTAGTAATAACTACCCAAGACACACACAATTATGATAGCAGGACAAATACCCATCTGCACATGAACCCAATAAATACTATGAAGTACGGCAGTAATGGACTGGAGCATAAGATGAAAACAATATATAATAATACTGTGACGACGGAAATAAAACAAATGAGCAATATAATTAAATTCAAGAGGGAAGTCAAACAGGTGCTCATGAAGGATACTGAACAATATCTCATATAGAATAACATTGTATAAGTATAGTGTAGTATATTATGTAAGCAGTGTAATAGTTAGTATAGTGTAATAAACAATATGTAATAATGGTAAATAACAAAGTAAACCTCTAACAATGAGCGCGAATGATATCAGGATCCAGTGCCGGCCTGCCTTATCTTTGCAGACTCAGTTTCCTGCCGATTAGATTAAGAATTGCAGCATAAGAATCGTCTACTTCGCACCTAATGCACTGTAATTAGTTTAGTTCTACTTGTAACCTACATGAAGCAACTCCTGTAGTTTATTATAAGCTTCTACAGTTAAATAAAAAGTTTTTAAAAATCGTTTCGGCCTTTTGCGACACGAAACTGGCGCAGTCCGTAGGATGCACAAAGGGCACTAAGCATTTTTGAAAATTTTCAAAAAAATTGAAAATTAAAAGTGCACCTTGGCTTTTTAGCCTTTATTGTGTATTCTTAAAATCTACCACCCCACTGTTGGCATCGAGGTCCAGGTCTCCACACGGAACACACATCGTCCACCGGATTCCTGCGAAGTAGAGCCACAACCCCAGGACCACCCTTGCTGATCTTTGCGTGGGACAGCCATCGCCCCGGAGAAGCATCGCTGGTTCCTGTCTCAACCTATTGGAGGCATCTGATCATCGCGATCGACGGACTACCGAAGTCACCCCAGCATGCTAATGTAAGCAGTTTAAATTGCTTTAAAGTGAAATTTAAACCAACTATTTAAAAGTAATACTAACTTAATATTAAATTATAGTTTATAAGTGCATTTGATTATTGAATTAAATCAACCATCTCGATATCGATAGACGATATGAGCCATTGGTTTGTTTCATAATCAACAATTGCAATTTAGTCTTTAAGATCAGGCAAAGCGCGGTAAGCCCGACCAATTGCTGCACACATTAGGTGTGCTTAATTTGCATTTGTGCTCACGCTTTGTGCGTAGGAACCCTGATTTAGGCCCCTACTAACACCTAAAAACATCCACATAAATTAAAAGTGCGAATAACTTAATGAATATTGAAAACATCAATCAACAACTTCTAGACGAGTTAAATTTTATTGCACAAGAAATTCAAATTCCAAACATGGCACTATTCCCTCAAGGATTTAGTGTTCGTATGATTTCGGAAATACCGACATACGATGGCAACCCCGCGACTCTTTCGGAATTTATTAGATCAGCAGAACTCATAACAAGTCAATTTTTAGTGGCACAACAGCCCGAAGCTTACGTAAATAAATTTTTGCACTTCCGGGACTAAAGTTGATACTTTAGTCCCCGTAAACAGGGACTAAAGTAGATCATTTAATCCCTAGGGACTAAAGTAACTCATTTAATCTCTAGGGACTAAAGTAAAAATGATACCGTAACTATGGTAAATTTATGTACACACGAGGTTAGTAGGTTAGGTTTTGTTTGTCATCTGACACACACTGACGTAAAACTTAACCTGCAAATCTCGAATTTGACATATACTGACAATACACTTCAGTACTGCCAACTGATTCAGGCTATCCAGGACCTGCTGCAATTCAGTTTGTAATAAATTATAATTGTCAGTTTCCAAATTGACAGATTCCAAATTTTGGAAATGTTTGATGATAATGTTCCCAAAAGTGCAAAAAATAACGTATATACCTCGGGACTAAAGTGCCTAAATCCCTTGAGTGGTTATTGCCCTCGGGCTTCGCCCTCGAGGCAACAAACTCCACTCGCGGGATTAAATGGTGCACTTTAGTCCCTCATGATATAATATACTATTATAATTTCATCTATTAGGAACAAACTTACGGGAAAGGCACAGGAAGTAATCATTGGTTACGATTTTGTTGGTTGGCCCGAGTTAAAAGCAGCACTAGTAGATAATTTTGGCGACCAAAGGAGTGAGCTAAATCTAACAATTGATATGTCTAAAATGCGACAAAACCCTAAAGAATCTCCTATAGATTTTTATAACAGGGTGCGAACCCTACTTGCGACTTTTAATTCAAAAATTTATTTAGGACCGAGAGCGGAAGTAATAAAAAAATCACAAATTAGAAACAGCTAAGGCATTAGCCTTAAGAGCTTTCCTTTCTGGTATTCACGAACCTTTTGGAACCTTGCTAAGAGCTAGGAACCCTCTCAGTTTAGAAGCCGCGATTAAAATAGTTCGCGAAGAAATTGACATCCGGTACTCTAACAGTAGAGCACTCAATTCCACTCAAAATTTAAATCAAAAACCAAGTCACAAGCCTTATACACCTAACACTTATTTCGCGCAAAATTCAACCACTTATCCGAACTTTCAACAGCAACGAAATTCTTATAATGGATTCCCACAACAAAATTTTAATAATTTCCAAAGTCTGAATCCCAATTTCAACAGACCTTCACCATTTCAACAGCGACCTAATCCCAATCCACAACCAGCTCAATTTTCGGGATATAGAAGGCCATATGGACAACCCGGGCAAAATGTATTTGCCCCACAAAAAAACTTCAAGCCAAGCAATCCCCCTGAACCAATGCAGCTTGGCACCGTAAGCAAAAGGTTACCCCAGAGTCAAGGTCCTAATCCAAATAAACGTCTTAACAATCAATCTTCTGTACCCTACATCCGACAGTCGAATCAGCCCCGTAATTTTCATTTCGAAGAACTACACCACTTAGAATCTCACGAGGAAATCGAACAAGAAAATTTCGAAAATGACGAATATTACGACGACCACTGTATCCCCGAATTTGACTATTCAGAAAACTACCCAGAACATGACACAGAAGAAGATAGACTTGACGAAGCTGCAAATTTTCGATAAAAGCCTCGGAAACCCTAATTGACACATTCAACTTCAATTTTCCTAAATCAAACTTGCCGTATGTTATAATTCCTGGTACTCAAGATAAACTTTTATTAGACACAGGTAGCAGTAAAACTATCTTATCACCAAAATTTATAGAAGAACATTTTCCAAATTCAGTAATTAACTATAATTTCCAAATTTCCACAGCCCATGGTACATCATATCATGATAAAGTAGCTGACGTCCCAATTAATTCCCTTTGCAAGGAACCCGGAACACATCTGTGTTATTTGTTCGACTTCAACCCGAACTACGTAGGAATTATAGGTGCAGACCTTTTGGCAGATCTTAACAGAGCAATAGACTTCAAATGGATGCACGTCCAAACAGATAGTACTATTATACCATTCTACTATAACTCTTCTATGCTACGCCAAGAACAACAACGTAGGAACGAATGCAATTTTACTAGAATAAAGCCTCACCTGGCATCTATTAAACGACTAACACTGGCACCCAGATCAGAAACTCAAATCATTTTACCCACTGTCAATAAAAACGGCACATATTTATGCGACAAAATAAAATTCAATCAATTTTGTCAAACGCCTAGAGCCATCGTAAAAGCGCACAACAATTATTTTCATACCACTGCTATAAATACTTCAGCTGATATTTTTACATTTGAAATCTATCAACCCCTAATTTTAGACGAGCTTTCAAAACCCGATGATACACATGATGTCCAAATTAATAACGTCGAACTAACGTCACAATCCCGCAACCAAATATTAAATGAAAACCTGCGTAACATCAATACGTCACATCTGAACCACGAAGAGGCCCAAGCTCTTAAAAACCTCTGCTATCAATTTAAAGATATTTTTTATTCCCCTAAATTGCTCCTCACATTCACGAACCTAACAAAACACCATATTAGAACCAAAACTAATATACCAATTTATTCAAAAAATTACCGTTACCCTCAAGTCCACCGAGAGGAAGTCAAAACTCAAATCAATCAAATGTTAAAGGATAACATAATTGAACACTCTGAGAGCCCTTACAACGCCCCTATTTGGATTGTTCCAAAAAAAAAATGGATAACTCCGGAAAACAAAAATACAGAATTGTCATAGATTATCGAAAACTCAATGAAACGACTATCGAAGACAAATATCCACTACCGCTTATAGAAACGGTTCTGGATAACCTTGGTAGAGCGGAATACTTTTCCACCCTCGACCTGGCTTCTGGTTTTCACCAGATAGAAATCGTGGAAGAGGACAGAGAAAAGACTGCTTTCTCAACAGAGGAGGGCCATTTTCAATTCAAACGAATGCCTTCCAACGTTTGATTAATCAGGCATTGATTGGTTTAACACCCACTCAATGTATGGTCTACTTAGACGATATAATTATTTATTCTGTTTGCCTACAAGAACATCTTGTAAAGTTGAAACATGTCTTTGAGAGATGTCGAAAAGCAAATCTAAAAGTACAACTAGATAAGTCCGAATTTTTGAAACCCTCAATAGCATACTTAGGACACATCCTCACTAAAGATGGTATCAAATTTCCTTTACCAAAAACGAGGACAGAGATTAAATCCTTCCTCGGCCTTTTAGGTTACTACCGAAAATTTATAAAAAATTATGCCAAAATAACCAAATTCTTAACCGCCTGTTTGAAAAAAGATGCTAAAATTATTCACGACCAAAATTTCATTAAGCAGTTTGAACATTTAAAAATTTTATTAACGAATCAACCAATACTGGTGTACCCAGATTTTAACAAACAATTTGAACTAACTACAGATGCTAGTAAGTTTGCAATAGGCGCGGTGCTGTCGCAACAGGGCAAACCTATAAGCTATGCATCTCGTACTTTAAACTCAGCCGAAATTAATTATCCGACTATAGAAAGAGAACTTCTTGCCATCGTCTGGGCATGCAAACACTTCAGACCCTACCTATACGGAGTAAACTTTATTATCTATACAGACCATCGACCTCTGATATGGTTACGTAATATAAAGGAACCCAACTCCAAATTGACCCGCTGGAGCATCAAGCTCGAGGAATTCAACTTCACCATAAAATATTTGCCCGGCAAGACTCAATACACCCGAACCCACTTTTGACGATAATGCTAGTATCATAGCAAACAGACCAGATCCACCTGACCTATCCGATTTTACGATACCAATAATTAACCCACCTTCGAAACCAAAAATTAAAATTCTGTCAGACATAATAATTACCAAAAAGAAAGACGAGAAACCAACACCTGCACCTGGTGCCATAAATAAAGACAATGACAACAATTCTGTAACGGATACGATACATTCACAACAATCTTCCACACCCGTGATTGACATCGCAGAATTACCTTTACAAAGGTATAAAAACCAAATCGAATTTATAAACGCCGTAATCCCTAAACCCATGCAAATATATAACTTTGACGGATATTCCCATATAACCGTATTTATCAACAACCAAAACTATACCGGGTGTCAACGAATTAATTAGACAAGTCATAACTTCTAGAGTATTAGGTGTATCAAAATGCGATTTGGTATACTCGTAGCTAAATGGTATAGGGAGAGGATATGTATTATGCATCTTGGCTATCCATGGCACACTTGACAAAAGAAAATAAATTATTATCCAGTATTTTGCTGAGAAATATTTAATTTATGAGCTTATTTTTAATCCAATCGCAAATAAATTAGTATCGTTAGATTGGCCAAAATATCCTCTTTTCGGAAAGTGCTTGTCAAAAAAGGGTCGCCATTTAAAAAAAAATAGTTAGACACGAAAATGTTATTTTGTCAACTTGTCTTATTCCTATCTATCATACTAATCACTAAAACTTTGCGATTGTAATTTTCTGACATCACCTGAGGTCCTTAGATTAGTTTGCGTCCAATCATGGCCACCTAGATGCAATACAAAAAGTGTCTCTAAAAAAATCAAGTAGGCTTAAAAAATGTCTAAAATGTCACATTCTGATCGAGAATTGTCTCAGAAATCCAAAAATATAAAAATATACAGGGTGTTCCATTTGAAAATTCGAAACCGGAGCCATTTCCGGTAAACCCGGAAGTGACCAGAAAGTGAAAAATATGCGAAAACTCTCCTCCCCCTATACCATTTGTCCATACCAAATCTCATTTTGATATACCTAATACTCTAGAAGTTATGACTTGTCTAATAAAATTGTTGACACCCTGTATAGAAAAATTTATGCAATTGCTTATCGAACATTGTTCACCTAAACTACACTACTATTGCATATTCCAAAACGAAGAAATATTTGAGAAATTGTCGAAATTCATTTCAGAAAACCTTAATGCTAACTCTCCGAAATTCCATAAATGTATTAAACAAGTAACTTATGTCACAAACCCAGATCATAGAAAACAATATATCGCCGATTACCATTTCGGTGATACCAACCACAGAGGGATCAAAGAGACAATTGAGCACCTTCAAAGATCATACTATTGGAAAGGAATGACTAAAGAAATCGATACATTTATCACGAATTGTGATACATGTAAAAGAGAAAAGTACAATCGTAACCCCAATAAATTACCTTTTCAATTTACACCCACATATGATAAACCCTTCCAATGTCTTAACATAGACATCTTTCATATAAATAACACCCAATATCTTACAATTATCGATAATTTCAGTAAGTTCACCCAAGCTTACTTGTTAGAATCAAGTAATGGAATCGACATAACAAACGCCAGTTTTATTAAAAGGCCGCCGAAACGACTTTTTAAAAAACGTTTATTTTTATTTTACAATGAAATATAACATTGGAAGCACACAGCTAGCCGCCGGACAATTTCTTACATCTAGCTATGATACGAACACAATGGAACTTATCGACTGACTGGAGCTTAACTTAGAAGTGCAAGCTACTAGTATATATACTATGCCTAATCAGCTAAGATAAGCGTTATCTCTAAAAGGGAGCGTGAGACAGGAAGCCACGTGCGTTCAAGGTTGCAGACTTGCAATTCAATATAAAGAAGCTATTATTGTTCAAGGTTGCAAGCTTGCAGTTTTACACAGGAGACCATTGTCTATTCATAATATAACACGTCCGCCGATAAAATGTTCAATGGGTGGTATTCAAATATGCCTCCATTGAACTTACAAAGAGAAAAGAAAAGAAAATTAAACTTATGCATTTACGTTATCTGGTTCAAAATCTTTATTTAGAAATCTAATAAGTTTAATCTTCATTGTGTTTCTATTATAATACAAATACAATATAAAAATTATTAACATAAGAATAGTACACAGAGTAAATATAATTGCAGACACACTTAAATTATCAGATTTAATATAATTAACAGGTTTTAACAAATTTTCATATTTATTAAGTTTAATTCGGTCCTCAACCAATTTCTGGGTGTCAAGAGGTATCAAATCAATCTTTGAAACATTTATGTGGTTTGATTCAGGAATTATTAAGCGGTCAATGTTTGAAATTTTTAAATTAACAATTTCATTTGAGGTTCTTTTTGCGGTGAATAACATGTGTTTTTGATTTATTGAAACAAGACAGTCTGAACTGAGGTGTAAGAGGTTAGTGCCAGATATTCCTTTTCTAAAATTCTGATTTTTACATTTGACGTCCAATATTGCTTCAGATGGGGAAGATATTAACCATGTCGCAGGATTTATTTGTGATATTTTGATTTCTGTTAAATTGAATAAATAAGGGATACATGTTTTATTTTTATTAAATGACAGAAGTTGTGTTTCGCACAATTTGTCGTTGGGGATTTCAAAGTAGTTATTTTGATTACAAAAGTAGGTGTCTAAAGTTATAAGTTTACAATGACTTATTTCAATGGGAATGCTGTTTTTAACGTTAAATAATAAAGTACTATAAGTAGGTATAATCATACGAAATTGATAATTTTGGATAAAAATCGGAAATGGTATTAATTGTATCATTTGATAATCGTTAGTTTTGGAAGTAAGAGGTATTTCGAATATAAATGTAATTCTGTTTTTAACTTGATAAACTTTTGTAATGATAATTGACTCGTATAAATGTAAATACTGTAACTCTGCAGGATATGGAATAGTTAAAGCTTTTTCTGATATGCTATTGAGATACGTCGAAATTTCATTTAGATTTTCAATTAAATCGTCATTATCAATTAATGACATATGCATCTGTTGATTTTGGGCAAAAGTTAATGCATTTTCTAGTTCCAAACAAGTGTTAATAAGTAGTTGCAAAAATTGAATTGCTTCTAGCAAGACTGTTTTTAAGGAGTATGTAGCGAGATTTTTGCCTAATTCCTCATTTTGTAAAATTATTTTATTTATATTTCTGTCTAATAATTCTTGACTCTTTGCTATATCATTGATTACTGAGATGGTATCATTTAAAATTTTAGTTTGTTCTAATATAACGTCATTTTGAATTTTATTGCTTTCTTGCAATTTAGTAATCATAGATTCATATCTGACTCCATCGTTGGCGTCGAGGTTTCCAGTTAAAAATTTGAAAGCGGATCCAAGTCCATCGAAAAGTCCTCTTTTATTAATTTTGTGTTTAACATCAGGAAATAATTGACTTAAGAGTTTATCTGTTTTTTCAAGATATTGTTTTAATATTATGAGTAAATTGTTATGATTGATAATAACATCATCAATCCTTTTAAATTTTGTATATTCAATAACGTAACTTTTATTTTCAAGTAACGGTATTATTTTCATTAAATTAGTTCTAAGTGTGTCATAATTAACAAATATAGGGGTATAGTCTACATTTCTAATAAGCGTCCATTCGCTTTGTTTAAGCACTACGTTTCCTAAGTTTAGAGGATATAATCCAGGATTATCTTTTAAATTTTTAATAATAATATCGCTCTGTATAACTAGTGATTGAGTCAGCAGGGTACAGGCGATGAAGAGTGTAGTAATCCTGAAAAAGAGAGAGCAATAGTTCCTTTTAGTCAGGGTGTTTTATATTTCCATATTTTTTAAAAAATTAGATTTAATTTTGAATTTCAATTTTACTTCTGAAATTAGTTCTAACAAATATTTTTTCATTTAATTGGAATGTTTGATTTTTCCGAATTGGTTTTAATTTTAAATTTTATCTTTACTTCTGAAATTTATTTTAAATAATACTTCTTCGTTTAATTGAAATGTTTGATCTTTCTGAATGGGTTTTAATTTTAAATTTAATCTTTACTTCTGAGATTTGTTTTAATAAATACTTTTTCGTTTAATTGAAATGTTTGACTTTTCTGAATTTGAATTTAATTTTAAATGGTTGTAAAGGTTTTTCTTTGTTTTCCTTTAGCAATATCAATTATAAAGGTATGTTGCTGTGAACATCTTAGTTTTAACGCGAGAAATATTGTGATTATTAAAATTGTAAATACTAGATTAATACAAGCTTAGGTCTTGTTTGTTTGTTAAGTATAATTTTTATTTGAGTTTTTTCTGATTTAAATGATTTTAGTCTTAAGTTTTTTCTTAAGATGTTATTTTTTTAAAATACTTTTGATATTTGAAGTTACTGATTTATTTATTAGAATTTATTTGTAATACTTAAAGTTTTTCAAAAATTCAAGGGTGTGAACAATCTTATTTTTTTCTTTAAACACACGGTTAAAAATTTAGTTATTTTGGCAAAATTTTTGATAAATGTTCTTTAATAGACTATTTGGTTAAAAATGATTTTATTTCGATTTTTAAGTGCTGGAAATTTTGATTGTTGAATTTTTAAATGAATCTGATTTTATTCCTACTTTAGAAGGAGCTATATAATCTAAATATTTTACAAATTTATGTTTGAATTACTAAACCTTATGAGTTGACTTTTCGTCAGTTTTGAAATTATATGTGCATTGATTTTAGTCTTAAATTGTTTTTTTAAATTGTTATTTAAAATAATTATCCAAGATACTTTTAATGTTTGGAGTTTTTATATTAAAGTTGTTAAAAAATTGTTATTTAAATTAATTATCTAAAATACTTTTGATGTTTGAAGTTTTTATATTAAAGTTGTTAAAAAATTGTTATTTAAATTAATTATCTAAAATACTTTTAATGTTTGAAGTTTTTATATTAAAGTTGTTAAGTCTGATAGACTGATTTTTGTTGAGCTCATAATTTTTATTTTTATAAGATTAAGGATTATAAATATTAATTTCTTGTATTTCATTTAAAATATTAATTACGCTTGTTTTAAATTGATTATTGTATGGTTTCAATTGCTGAAGGCTTAGTCATGCCTTTTTCATTAAATTTTAATTTTGGAGTTATTTTAGTTACATTTTTTTGTATGCTGATAAATTTTACGAAAAGTTCTGTACACAGGGTTAACTGTAGGTTTTGTTGAGAAAAATAAAAATCTTAATTTTTAGGTTTTGAAAAATTACATTAGTTTCACTTTTTTTGTTTAATTTTTACGGGTTGTAATAAAATGGTATCGTAGCTCTTTCTGTCTGAATGTGCATCCATTTATAATCTATTCGTGCGGATAATTTTGAAAGTAAGTCGGATCCAATAAGTCCTATATAGTCTGGGTTAAAATTATATAAATAACATGTATGTGTTCCGTTTTCATAAAAAAGACTGGGGATTGGTAAATCTGCAATTAAGTTATGTTGAGAAATTCCATGAGATGTAATTATCTCGAATTCTGTTTCATAAATATAATTTGGAAAATGTTGTTGTACAAATTCTGGAGAAATTATTGTTTGTGAGCTACCTGTATCAATTAAAAGTTTATCGCCAGTGGCGGGAATTATAATATAAGGAAGATCTGATTTTGAATTTATATTAAAAGTTAAAATATGCTTTTCCGAGGCTCTTAATGAAAATTTACAGTATCGTCTGGATCTGGATATTCGAAATAATCTGGGGTGTGATCTAAGTCTTGTGAATTATCAGGGTCAGAATATTCCTGAAGGTTTTCGTTAAAATTTTCTGGAGTTGAAAATTCTCCATTTTCAAATAAATTTTCGATTAAGTCTTCATATTCATCCGGAGGTTTTTCTTGATGGTAATTTAAATGATTAAAATTTCTATTAACGTTCTGAGAATTTGCTCGATATTTATTAGGGAAATTTGATTGTTGAGTAGCTGGTCTTTTTATAGTGCTAAAGTCCATAGGTTCTGGTTTATTTGTTGGTGAAAAATTTGGTTTTGGTGCAAATGCATTAAAGCTTGAATTTTTAGTTATTCTAGAATTATTAGGATTGTTAAAATTTGTTGGACTTTTAAAATAGTTGGGATTCTGATTAAAATTATTTCGATTTTGTTGGAATGGTCTTTGCATAAAATTTGGGTTATTAAATTTAGGTTTATATGAATTTCTTGTTTGAATATTGGAAGTTAAATTTGATTTATTTAATTTTTGACTTTGAAAATTATTTTGATTTTGAGAATATCTGATATCAATTTCTTCTTTTACTATGCTTAAGGCTTGTTCTAGTGAAGTTGGGTTTCTACTTCTTACGAAGCTTCCTAAATTTTCATTTAGTCCACTTGTAAAAGTGCGAAGTGCTAAATCTTTGTTAGCCTTTAATTTATAAGTGATAATATCTTTTGATTCTTGACTCAGAGAAACTTTTGAATTATAAATAGCTAAATGAGTTCTAACTTTATTGAAAAATTCTATGGGAGAGTCTTTATTCTGTTTTAATTTAGTTAAATCAATTAAGAGATTCAATTCTGACCTTTGGTCGCCAAAATTTTCAATTAAGACATTTTTTAAGTCTTTCCAAGTATCATACTCGTAACCTGTGATTACTTCTAACGCTTGACCTTTTAATTTATTCCTTATCGAATTTAAAATTATTTGGTTGATATACTCGTTTGAATTTTCTGTGCAAAATTTGGTTGCAATGATTTCTGCGGATCTGATAAATTCCGAAAGAGTGGCTTGATTACCATCATATGTGGGAATTTCATTTAATAAAGCTACATTAAAATGTGAGGGAAACAATGATGCGTTTTGATCAACCATATTTGGGTTGCTAATGTTGTTACAATTATTTAAAAATAAAATTCTAGGGATTGAATTCCTTGGTGAGCGTGATCTATCTCGTGACATAAAATTTTTACAATTGTTTCAAAATATAATTATAAGTGTTTTACCTAATGATTCAAGATTTCCTTTAACATAAAAATTTTGTTGACAAAAATTAATTTTACTTTATTTATTTCACTTGGCTTTAGTTTTTATTTATGTTAGTAAACAGTTTATTGACTAGGGGATGCTTCTAATAGGGGGGTAGGTATCCTACGCGCAAGAACGCAAGCACAAATGCAAATTAAGCACACCTATTATGTGCAGCAATTGGTCTGGCTTACTACGTTCTGCCTGAACTTATAAATAAATATTTAAAACTATGTTAGTATAATTTTTAAAACTTTATATTAGTTAACTTTGTTGTTTTAGGCGAACGCTTTAATAATTATCACTTTTGAAAATTATATTACGTTACTTTGTTGCCTTTAAAATTAATTATTTTGCTTTTTCTTTAAAACTTTGAAAATTATTACTTAGGCGAACGCTTTAATAGTCGTTACTTTGTTGCCTTTAAAATATACCTTTGCTTTTTCTCTAAAGCTTGAAAATTATTATTTTTAAAAATATACCTTTGCTTTTTCTCTAAAGCTTGAAAATTATTATAAAAATATACCTTTGCTTTTTCTCTAAAGCTTGAAAATTATTATAAAAATATGCACTTACATTGTGCGTTAAAATTGACGAACGGCGTGCGATCAAGCTACGTCCTGTTGTCTTCAAAAAGGATGCGTCGATCCTGTTGATGTCGGCTGGCCTGCACAGAGGTCCTGAAGTCCGACTTGGATAGTCCAGCTTTGCGCTAGAGCGTTATCCAAAAGTTGTCCTGGGGTCGTCGTTGTTGACGTTGCCAATACCAGAGACTGATCCCAATGATCAAGAGTGGTCCCAATGACCAGATGGTTCCAATAACCACGGAGGAGCAGGAGCTGGGTCGACGGGCGCTTCTCACGATCGGGCGATGTTTGTCCCTGTTGGAGATG
The DNA here is from genome assembly GCA_940337035.1 of Agriotes lineatus. Classification (NCBI taxonomy): domain Eukaryota; kingdom Metazoa; phylum Arthropoda; class Insecta; order Coleoptera; family Elateridae; genus Agriotes; species Agriotes lineatus. The sequence goes on along the minus strand of CALNHX010002575.1, from coordinate 766 downwards.
TCCGAAGATCCGCTGGGTGGTAGGTTTCGATTTGTGGCAAAGAGCTGAACCTCAAGGAAAGTTGCTGGTCGACTCGATGTTTGTAGTTTTCCAGGTTTTCCTCCACAAATCCGAACGACTGCGCCAGTTTTATTAAAAGGCCGCCGAAACGACTTTTTAAAAAACGTTTATTTTTATTTTACAATGAAATATAACATTGGAAGCACACAGCTAGCCGCCGGACAATTTCTTACATCTAGCTATGATACGAACACAATGGAACTTATCGACTGACTGGAGCTTAACTTAGAAGTGCAAGCTACTAGTATATATACTATGCCTAATCAGCTAAGATAAGCGTTATCTCTAAAAGGGAGCGTGAGACAGGAAGCCACGTGCGTTCAAGGTTGCAGACTTGCAATTCAATATAAAGAAGCTATTATTGTTCAAGGTTGCAAGCTTGCAGTTTTACACAGGAGACCATTGTCTATTCATAATATAACACGCCCTGTTTATAGTATATTACACAACGAGAGCTGTAGGAAGCATATTACACGCGAGTTGGAAAAGTTACGCACAAGCCGCGTAGCGGCGCGTGTGTAATTCCACGAGCGTGTAATTGCTCTATAGCCCGAGTTGCGTACTATACTTTTTCTACGGTCACACTCATTTCGTTAAACGAAAAAGAAATATTTTATTAACTGTCAAATCATCTGTCACACCATTTTAAAAATTAGGCGGCTGCAGTCACATCCCTACACCGCTTCGTACAAACAACAGAAGCTAA